>JAMKCH010036657.1:0-15918 GCA_023653785.1 Ophioderma brevispina | reverse complement strand
AGATAGCGACTTTCTGATGGGCAGAGAGAAGCGAATCCCAAACGTGCAAACAAAAGCGAGAGAGAGCAAAACACATGGACAGGTGATAGGTCGAGCGTAAACAAAGGGCACAAGCTATATTGGATACCCGAATGCGTGTAGACAAACGGGGCGCATTACCGGTGCATGCATCCAGGAGCAATTCATCTGATAGGGGCCGTTTTTTTAGATTCGGTTGGGTGGTCCTCACAAAAATAACGGAATTACCGTTAGTTGAATGATGTTCTTTCAAATTACGCAAGAAGGTTCACTCTACCACCCACTAGTGCAAATTTATATATAAAGTTGGGGTCCATAATGCCCCGGGAGTCCATATTGCCCCACTTTTACTCGCTCACTACTAATATTACTACGAATACTACTACTAAGTCGGTCCTCAGCCGGGATATAGCACGGATCATCACCCGTCTTATACTATTCTTGCATGCTGTCGCAGTCATTTGTGTTACCACTACTGCGTCCCCTTTTCCGGATGTGCTACTTAAGTTTTCGTGACTTAGGTTGCAATACTGTACAACATAAAATTTATGATATAATATTGTTACAGCATCATGGGTGACACAGTAAGAAACATAGGGGATGCCGACCTCTACTCCAGTAGTATCATGTCTATCGTAAGATGGAAAATCAGCAACCAAAACACAGAAGGTGGCTGGAATTATATGTGCAATTAAGCCAGTATTATGGTATATTCGTAAATCAAAATGTTGACCCCTGTGAATATGACATAAGGGTTGTTGAAAATTAGACCCAATCAGCAACAAAAATTTGCCTTGGTTATTTGCTACAGACCATAGTCTAGGAGCATCATCTGTTCTCGCTTTAATAAAGGTTGACCACACATACAGCCTCTGCTCTAAAATCTTTGACCCCATACATGCATAGTGTATACGTTGGGGGTATGAAAAGTGATGTTGGATTCAATAAGCCTCTTGCGAAAAGACTAAAAAATCAAGATGGCGTCAAAATGGCCGCTTTTTTACCCTAAAAGATTTTTACGAGTATAACTTTTGATTACACACCTCCAAAAACAGTGCCGTTTACGTCATGATAAGCCAATAAATTTTTACCAGATGATACCAATTCCGGTAAGGTTAAGGATGCTAAGTAGAAAATGGGTGAAAAAGTGTTTTTTTTGATTTTGTTGGAAAAAGGATTTTTGAATATTTATTATTTTTAATATGGTTTTAAAAACCATTACACAATGCTTCGATATTTCCACAAATTGGACATGATATCATAGAGATGGCATAAAAATTTCAGCGCATTTGATATACCAAAAAAGCAAGTATTACCTCGTAACAAAGTATTAAAGAAGGTATTTGAGATTTAAGCTATTCAAGTGCACTCTATAAACCTATTACAGATGTAAGTTCTGAACAAAGGGGGGGCCTAGAGAGTTTGAAAATTATATAATGACATGTGCAGTGGTGAATGAATGAATGATTGTATGAATAACAATTGAATAAATGTAATGCTTTTTTTGTTATTTCATTATATTTTTTTTCGTTAGCTACTGCCTTTATGCACACACACACACACACACACAACACACACCCAAACACCACAACCACATTAAAAAAGAACAAACATCAAAAAATACATACAGACATATATAAAAATGACAATCCCAGGGATGAAAAGATGTGTTAGGTCTACATTCAAAAATCTACAGGTTACATACATATCTGGGGCAACCCGCACAGGGGGCTCTACAGATAACTGACCAAAATAACCCCCAAAAACAAACCCATACGCACGCAGGAAAACCACTGTAAAAACACCTATGAAACTTGTAAAAATGTCCAGGCAAACCAGACAGTTGATGTGTTCCCCTGCATGCTTGGATAATTGGGGGTGGGGGGGGGGGATAAAAATCAATCCAACATGATCCAACCCCCTGAAATGCAACTATGAAACGTTAAGAATATATAACTGTGCAGTACAAGTGGTCATTAAAAAGACCAATTCTCAAACTTTTGTTTTTTTTTTTTGGGGGGGGGGGGGGGTCAGCAACACACACCTTAGAAAGCCCATCTCCAACGGTGTGCTCGAGTTCTGGTTGGTACTTGCATATTAAAATATTCAACAGCAGTTTGCATGTGCTTCATTGTTATACAATACAAAAATGCATATATTTTTTTTATATTTTTCTAAAAAAAAATCCCCCATAATGGCCGAAATTAAACCTATATATGTACGACATCCCCTGGCTAATTGCGCCGAGTCGTACAAATTATTGCATCAAATGCTTAAAAGCTACCCTGGACCTATTTAAACGACTCCCATTTATGATAATGACTGGTAGTTTTTTTTAACGCAACATATTTCTTCAAGTCTGATATACCTATCAATATTATGTGAGAAAAGGATAAATGAGGAGTTGCAGTTTCAATTTAAACTTATATGAATTGATTGGCTAGCAATATGACATATTGCAGGGAGGAGTGACATATTAAAAACAAAACAAAAAATATTTCCATACTGTAAATAATGTCACCTTGAGTTTTTTCTCTTTCTCAAGGTCAGCCCCTGTTCCAAAGGATTGACGATCCTACAATGAAAAAAATAGTTGCTCAAGAGGTCATCGATATTAACACCACAAAAGTTAGTCTTTATAGTCTATAGCGCCAATTAAACAAAAAAAATGATGTTTCCACCAGCCATAATTCTGTGAGAGAAGGTTGAAATGAAAGTTCGTAGTTTGTGACTCTATTGCGGATCTACATGGTAAGTGAAAGGAGTTTGGAAGAGTGGCGGTAATATCAAGAAACTTGTTTTAAGCAATAATTTTTATTCTTACTCCCAATTATAGCAACAATTGGTCGCACCAGAACAAGCCAAGGGTCGCATGAACATGTAATTCAATGCTATATATTTCCATTCTTAGGAATGGCAGCTATGAGTTTGTTAATACTGGAACCAGTTTGATATTGCTAGAGACTATCTCCTGCAGCTCTTAACATTAAAAAAAAATTCAAAATTATTAGTAGTAGGGGTGGGAGTTTAGGCACACAGCTGAAGGATGGAAATGGAGTACAGACTTTTTCTATGAATATTTTAGTCATTAGGGACCTAAGCAATTAATTTCGGAGGGTGTGCAAATGTGTTAGAGTGCCATTTTTGAAAATCAATATGGCTGCTACCATGTCCAAAATCACTAATAACCCTTAACCCTCGTCTATAACTGAGCCCATTTTTGTAACATAAATTCCGAAGGGGGGGGGTGGTTACCACACCCTGTGATTTTCGTTATGAAACCCGATTTCCTGTAAATTTGGTACGGTACCAAAGGATAGCTTAGGGTTTATCTTTCCATTGGTACCAAAATAAGTACTAATCATCCCCATTATGACGTCACCACGACGTCATATGTTGAAAGTACGAAAAATACTGAATTTAGGGTGGAAATTGATATTTCGCCATTTTAGCGACTAAACACCTACTCTAAAATGATGTCAATTATAGATAAAACTAGTCATTTCCCAGCAAGTACACTCAAAACCGCATGAAAACCTGATTTTCATCAACCCTTTTGGCGAAAAAATTGAATTTTTCACTGTCTGTGTGTGTCTATGGAAATGGCAATTTTGATGACTGCAAACTTTATGACGTCATTTTGACGTATGATAGCGCATGTGGTAATCATTTGGTTCAATGGAAAGAGAGGACCATCGCTATCTATTGGTACAAAATCAAGTTTCTGTGATGTTCCTGTGTTGTGTTAGGAATGTGTACTCTATTCCGGAGGGGGGGGGTGGTACCACCCCCGCCTATCGAACACCTTGGGATCACCCTGTATCTACCTATACCCGGGTGGAGTGGTTTGGACTAAAAGGAGCGGAACATGACAAATGACCATACATTAAATAAATTTGGCACCAAAAAAGGGGGTTTTAGCAAGCCGGGAAAAAAAACCTGAAGGGGGGTGGTAAGCCGATAGAGATATTCTAGGTACCCGGTGTTTGAAGCACGAGAACGTGTAGGTAAAGTAATTTATCATTACATTGCACGAAAATCACAAATGGCTGCTCAAAAGTCAGATATGCTCCCGGAATCATTTAAATGATCTTAACACCTCCTTATACCTATTTTCGCTACTTGAATACATGCTGAAAACACCTAAAATATGTTTAGCGGGTGTTCAAAATCTTGGTACAATGATCACATTCGGCAAGTGTTACTTTAAACAGTCTAGAATGCATTGCCAACGCATACGGATCCGTCAAGTGTTCTGCACATATGTGCCAGTTAGAGGCTTAATTCACAGTGTCTATTATGATGCTTATGCTTTACACTTATGAGAAAATGTAATTTGATCACTAGAAACCCCTTATTTGGCATTTCTTGCAAGGACATCAAATCTCAAGATGGCAGCCACTACAGCCGCCTTTAAAAATAGTAAACATATTATTGTAGATTATATGTAGTTACATCAACTAAATTATATAAGTAAATTCAGATATGGGATAAGTATTTGACATTTTGACATCTTTCTGATTCGTTTCTTTAACGTGCAAAAATGTTAAGATGGGGCCAATGTGGCTGCCTTTTACCTTATTTAAAACACTAATGTTAAATTAGATCTGTGTTTGATTTAGTTAAAAACACCCAAAATGATTCTAAAGTTTTGAATTAAAGTATGAGAGTATGTCTTTGAGCTTAAGAATCGATCTGGTATATTATTTTGGCAACATACTTAAAATAAAATGACGGCCAGTATAATTATTATGACTATATGACATTCGTAGGTTTAAAGATCTTAAAAGGCAGCCATATTGGCTCCATTCTTGATTTGGTAAGCTTGTTACATACTGAAATGTAGATATGAGTTCCTACTGGGTATAGCGCGCACTAGAATTATTGCCTCTATCACAAATACTTGATGAGTTCTGGTCACTTGAATGATTTCAGGGCATATTGGGTTTTACGGTGGCCATAATTGGCATTTTGATGGTATGTTGTGATCAAAATCACGTCAATACCGGTCCAGTAGATTCCTCGTGCTTTAAAAACCTGGATCAGTGCATAAAAATATGGCCCATTTGAATGAATTTGAGTGATAGCGGCCATATATTGGATTTTCTAGAAATGGCACTTGGCAGAAATTTGGCACACCCCCTCATAAATTATAGCTTAGTTCATCCATTGACAAAATTCGATCAATAGAAAAAGTCTGTACTTCCTTTCCAACCCTGTGCCCACAATTCCTCTGAATATATCCGACATGATGTTCTTTTATATACACCATACCAGATCTAAACAGTGTTTTTCCAGAAGAATGCCTTACTAATCAATTTTAATAAAATAATTACACCAAACAATCTCATTTGAGAAGACTGGTCTCATCCGTTTTCTAAAACGAATGGTAAGCCAGCATTTCACACTATCTTTTTTCCAAAGGGTTTCTTAATATGTTCTAAAAGAACTCAGTGTTCTGAAAAATGAATTTAAATAGCAGAATCGCCAAAAGCCTGATTGAATTTATGAACATCAATTTCCAATTAGCATCGTGGATTTATCATAAATCGTTGATCGAGGCAATTTTAAGAACATTACAAAATGATATCTGCAATCCGACATACTTACCCCTCCCTTTGACAGGTATGAGCATATGTCATTCTTATCTGAAACATCATTCCCACAAAAAAATTATACAAAATATTACAGCTCCTTAAACGTGCTCTGAAGGTTTGGAAGTACTGAAAAAGGAATACAATTTTAGACCATGAGCAAAAGTTTTGATCAATGGGATCTACCCATAGGGTAGATTTCTCATCTTCACATTTGCATGGTTTTTCTTACAATCACTATTCGCTTATTGAATTACCATTAATTATTTATGTTTCATATTATGGAAATATGCATCTCCTAAATAAAAATGGATCTTTTGACGCAATTCATCTGTCTATTTTGACAATGAACAATATTTGAATTCCTTAAACTGCCTAGCCTATAATAGTCTTTTATTAATACATTGATAAATGCAAAAACCAGAAAAAACTGAAAATTTATATCCAAACGCTCCAATGTTTTCCTGTAAAAAGTCATTTTGTAATCGTCCTAATATATAATGGTGTCATCTGCACCTGATATTTTAATAGCATAATCTTTTAAAATCACCACTGATACAAGACGCTTTTATACCTTTTATTGTTCTTGATACACGGATTGTATTTGCTTAAAAGTTCTAAACATATCAAAATGAAATGTAAGGCGACAAACCGCAACCTTGACCAAGAACGTTCAAAATTTTGAAGAATGAGAGGCGTGTCCATTATTTATAACGCAACGTTCAGCTCCGTCATGTATAATATTAATCCCATCTTCTCTGAAATATCGGTGCGAAAACCAAATTTTACCAGAGATTATTTATAACAATTCCAACCATTTTATCAATGTCTTTCAAAATTAATAAACAAAGGGAAAACCATAAGATTTCTCAACATCTGTAAAACTTCCAAAATATCCAAAAGTAATCTAACAATTTTCGCCACTATAGCGACCCTTAAGAAAGACGGCCGGTCTGATCACGATGTATAATCCCGTCAAGGAAGTTTCATACGGTTTGCCAGCGACTTTGTAATTATTTATATCTAAATCTAGTTCATGAGTGAGATGGGCCTCCAGTTTTCCAGATACATCAAAGATTTATCCTTTTTAGGCAAAGTGTACTTAAACCTCTCGCTTTGGGAAACTGACATGATACGTACAAAATAGTTAAGAGTGCACGAGGGGACCACTAATTGCTTCCAAAAAGATTTATAAAATCCGGATTGTAAACCACATTTCTCAGAGATTTATCATAGGCATTGACCCGACAGCTTTCTCAACATTCCCATTCTTTAATCGACCTTCACATTTTAAACAACATCGCTATCCAGAAGGGGTTTTGTTCAAAAAACCGCGTCATGCACTATTATCATTAATATTGTTTAATGTTAACAATTTTTGATAAAAATATTTTTTTTACTTTTTTTATTTTTTTAATGGTGAAATTTTAACACACTATTCCAATCCATTTTTTTGTTCAGTGTTTTTTTTCAAATTAAGAAAATACTACTACTCTTTTTTTCCCCGTCTCAACCCACTGATCGTGCACGTCTAAAAAAACATGTGCTTTTTATCATAAATACTTCAGAACTTGCTCTTTTCTTTTCATCTGATTATGAATTTAACAGTCATTTGGATAACGGTTGCAATGCATATCAAGGGATTTTCCCCTTTACCATTTCCTTATCCTGTTTTTTCAGTAATCTTTTCTCCTTATTTAATCATTTCTTAATATTCTTTGATCTGTTAGCATAATTACTATGCCTTTAAGAAGATTTGTATTTTAATTTCCAAAAGAGCCTGGGCCTCGGTGAAGTGTGTGTACTGTTTGAACAGGAGAGCGTCCATTTGTTTGTTAGACAAACCTGACCAAAATAGAAGCATCCATAGCGTTTGTACACGAGTAGTCCCATTTTTTGGTCAAGCGCGTCCATTTTTTTGTCAGACACCCTGACCAAAGGGAGGCACAAGCATCCCCATAGAGTTTGTCACAGGAGTGCGTCCAGTTGTTTGTCAAGGCCGTCCATGTGTTAATGTCAGACGAACCCTGAAAAAAATGGAAGCATCCATAGAGTTTGTACGAGTGCGTCCATTTTTTGGTCAAGCGTCCATTTTATTTCTGTCAAACAACCTGAAAAAAATGGAATCATCCATAGAGTTTTGTAACAGGATTGCGTCCATTTTGGTCAAAGCGATTCCATTTTTTGTCAGACAACCCGGAACAAAATTGGAAGCACCTCAGAGTTTGTACAGGAGTGCGTCCATTTTGGTCACGCGTCTCCATTTTTTGTCAGACACCTGACCAAAAAGGAAGCATCCATAGAGTTTGTACAGGAGTGAGTCATTTTTGGTCAAGCGTCCATTTTTGGTCAGACAACCTGACAAAAATTGCATCAATATGAGGTTTGCAGGGTCGACTCCATTTTTGGTCAACGCGTCCATTTTTTGTCAGACACCCTGACAAATGGAAGCATCCAAAGAGTTTTGTACAGGAGTGCGTCAATTTTTGTCAAGCGTTTCCATTTTTGCCAGACCCTCCTCTGACCACAAAGGAGCTCCATAGATTTGTACAGGAGTGGCCTCCATTTTTGTCAAGCGTCCATTTTGGTCAGACACCCTGGAACACAATTGGAAGCTCCATAGAGTTTGATCCAGGAGTGCGTCCATGTTTTGGTCAGCGTCCCTTTTTGGTCGACAACCCTGACAAAAGTGGAGCATCCATAGAGTTTTGTACAGGAGTGCGTCCATGATTTTGGTCAACGTCCCACTTTTGGTCAGACACCTACCCCTGTCAAAATGGAATCATCCTAAAGTTGGTACAGGAGTGGTCCATTTTTGGTCAAGCGTCATTTTTGGTCAGACACCTGTCAAAAATGGAAGCATCCATAGAGTTTGGTAGCATGAGTGCGTTCATTTTTGGTCACCGTCTCATTTTGGTCAGACCCCTGACCAAAAGTGGAAGCATCCATAGAGTTTTGTACAAGATTGGTCCTTTTTGGTCAAGCGTCCATTTTGTGGCAGACAACCACCCCCTGACCAAGTGGAAGCATCCATATAGTTTGTACAGTGAGTGGTTTCATTTTGGTCAAGCGTCCATTTTTGGTCAGACACCCTGACCAAAGTGGAACTATTCCATAGAGTTTGTACACTAGTTCGTCCATTTTTGTCAAGCGTCCATTTTTACGGTCAGACACCCTGGCCAAAAGTCGAAGCATCCCTAGAGTTTGTACACGAGTCCGTCCATTTTTTGTCACAGCGTCCATTTTTGGGTCAGACCCCCTGTCAAAATGGAAGCATCCCATATAGTTTTGTACAACAGGAGTGCGTCCCTTTTTTGGTCAAAGCGTCCATTTAATGTCAAACAACAGGACCAAAAGTTGAAGCATCATGAGTTTTGTACAGGAGTGCTCATTTTGGTCAGCGTCCATTTTTGGTCAGACCCCTGTCAAAATGGAAGCATCCATATTTTTGATCAGGAGTGCGTCCCATTTTTGGTCATCGTCCATTTTTGCACAGACCCCTGTCAAAAAATGGAAGCATCCATGAGGTTTGTACATGAGTGCCTTCCATTTTTGGTCAAGCGTCCATTTCTGATCGACACCCTGTCCAAAAAAAAGGGAAGCAATCCATAGAGTTTGTACATGAGTGCGTCCATCTTTGGTCAAGCGTCCATTTTAGTCAAACCAACCTGACCAAAAGTGGAAGCATCCCATAGAGTTTGTACAGAGTGCGTCCATTTTTGGGTCCAGCGTTCCATTTTAAGGTCAAACCAACTTGAACCAAAAGTGAAAGCATCCATAGAAGTTTTACAGGATTCCGTCCATTTTGGTCAAGCGTCCTTTTTGGTCAGACACCATGAACCAAAGTGGAAGGCATCCAAGAGTTTGTACAGGGAGTGCGTCCCATTTTTTGGCCAGCGTCCATTTTTTGGTCAGACACCCTGACGCAACTGGAAGCATCCATATAGTTTGTACATGAAGTTGCGTCAATGTTTGGGTCAAGCGTTCCATTTTTGGTTCAGAACACCCTGTCAAAAAATGGAACGCATCCATAGAGTTTGTACAGGAGTGCGTCCATTTTTGGGTCAATCGTCCATTTTATGTCAACAACCTGACCAAAAGTGGAGCATCCATAGAGTTTTTACAGGAGTTTGCGTCCTTTTTGGTCAAGCGTCCATTTTTGGTCAGACACCCGACCAAAAGTGGAAGCATCCATAGAGTTGTACAGGAAGGTGCGTCCATTTTTGGTCAAGCATCCATTGTTGGTCAGACCCCCTGACAATGGAAGCATCCAGAAGAGTTTGTACAGGAGTGCGTCCATTTTTGGTCAACGTCCATTTTTTGGTAAGACAACCCTAACCAAAGTGGAAGCATCCATAGAGTTGTTACATGTGTCTTCCATTTTTTGGTCAAGCGTCCATTTTTGGTCAGCACCACTGTCAAAACTGGAAGCATCCAGAGAGTTTTGTACAGGAGTGCGTCCATTTTTGGTCAAGCGGTATCCATTTTAAATGTCAAACAACCTGACCAAAAGTGGAATCCATTCCATAGAGTTTGTACAGATGCGTCCATTTTTGGTCAGCGACCATTTTTGGTCGACCCCTGTCCAAATGGAAGCATCCATAAAGTGTTGTACAGGAGTTGCGTCCATTTTTTTGGTCAAGCGTCCATTTTTCTGATCCGACCCCTGTCAAAAATGGAAGCATCCTAGAGTTTGTACAGGAGTGCGTCCATTTTGTGGTCAAGCGTCTCCATTTTATGTCAAAACAACCTAAAACCAAAGTGGAAGCTCCATAATTTTGTTACAGGAGTGGCGTCCATCTTGGTCAAGCTTCCAGTTTTATGTCACCAACCTGACCAAAGGAGCACCCATAGAGTTTGTGACAGGAGTAGCGTCCAATTTTTGGTCAACGTTCCATTTTTGGTCAGACAAACCCTACCAAAAGTGGAAGCAATCATAGATTTTTGTACATGAGTGCGTCAAATTTTTGGTCAAGCGTCCATTTTTGGTCAGACAACCCTGTCAAAAATGGGAAGCATCCATAGAGTTTGTACAGGAGTGCGTTCATTTTTGGTCAAGCGTTCCATTTTCTGTCAAACACGCTACCAAAAGTGGAAGCATCCATAGAGCTTTGTACAGGAGTGCGTCCATTTTTGTCAAAGCGTCCATTTTTGGTCAACAACCCTGACCAAAAGTTGAAGCAATCCATAGAGTTTGTACCGGAGTGCGTCCATTTTTGTTCAAAAGCATACCATTTTTTTGGTCAGACACCGACCCGTCAAAAATTGAAGCATCCATAGGTTTGTCAGGAGTGCGTCCATTTTTGGTCAAGCGCTCCTTGTGGTCAGACAACCAACCAAAAGTGGAAGCCAATCCATAGAGTTTGTACAGGATTGGCGTTCCATTTTTTGGTCAAGCGTCCATTTTTGTCAGACACCCTGTCAAAATGGAAGCATCCATAGAGTTTGGTACAGAGTGCGTCCATTTTTTTTTTTGGTCAATCGTCCATTTTATGTCAAACAACCGGACCAAAAGTGGAAGCCTTCATAGAGTTTGTACAGGAGTGCGTCCATTTTTGGTCAAACAAGCGTCCATGTTTGGTCAGACACCCTGTCATAAATGGAATCATCCATAGAGTTTGTATGGAGTGCGTCCATTTTTGGTCAAGCGTCCATTTTATGTCAAACAACCTGACCAAAAGTGGAAGCATCCATAGAGTTTGAACATGAGTGCGTCCATTTTGGTCAAGCGTCCATTTTAATGTCAGAGCACCCTGACCAAAAGTGGAAGCATCCATAGAGTTTGTACCGGAGTGCGTCTCAGTTTTCGTCAAGCGTCCATTTTGGTCAGACACCCTGTCCAAAAATGGAAGCATCCGCAGAGTTTGTACAGGAGTGCATTCATTTTTTGTCAGACACCTTAACCAAAAGTGGAAGCATCCTAAGTTTTGTACAGGAGTGCGTCCTTTTTGTCAAGCGTGCCATTTTTGGTCACACACCCTTCAAAATGGAAGCATCCATAGAGTTTGGTCAGGAGTGTCGTCCATTTTTGGTCAAGCGTTCCATTTTTGGTCAGATACCCTGACCAAAGTGGAAGCATCATAGAGTTTGTACAGAGAGGAAAAAAAGAGGGGAATCGAAAAAAAGGGGGGGGGGAGTGCGTCCATTTGTTCGTCAAGCGTCCATTTTTGGTCAACACCCTGTCAAAATGGAGCATCATATGTTTGTACAGGAGTGCGTCCATTTTTGATCAGACACCCTGACCAAAAGTGGAAGCATCCATAAAGTTTGTAGGAGTGCGTCCATTTTTGGTCCAAGCGTCATTTTTGGTCACACACCCTGTTCAAAAATGGAAGCATCATAGAGTTTTGGTATAGGAGTGCGTCCATTTTTGGTCAATGCGTCCATTTTCTGTCAAACAACCTGACCAAAGTGGAAGCATCCAAAGAGTTAGTACAGGAGTGTCGTCCATTTTTGGTCAAGCGTCCATTTTTGGTCAGACACCGTGACCAAAAGTGGAAGCATCCGTAGAGTTTGTACAGGAGTGCGTCCATTTTGGGCAGCGTCCATTTGGTCAGATACCCTGACCAAGTGGAAGCATCCATAGAGTTTGTACAGGAGTGCGTCCATTTTTTGGTCAAGAGTCCATTTTTGGTCAGACGACCGTGTCAAAAATGGAGCATCCATAGAGGTTTGTGTAGGAGTGCGTCCATTTTTGTCAAGCGTCCATTTATGGAAACAACCTGACCAAAGTGAACATCCGTAGAGTTTGTACAGGTGGGCGTCCATTTTTGGTCAAGCGTCCATTTTTGGTCCGCATCCATAGAGTTTGTACAGGTCCTGGAGTGCGTCCATTTTGGTCAAGCCGTCCATTTTGGTCAGCATCCATTAGTTTGTACAGGAGTGCCGTCCATTTTTGGTCATAAACCCTGACCAAAAGTGGAAGCGATCCATAAAGTTTTTTGTACAGAGTGCGTACATTTTGTCAAGCGTCCCTTTTTGGTCACCACCCTGTCAAAAATCGGAAGCATCCATAGAGTTTGACAGGAGTGCGTCCTTTGGTCAAGCGTCCATTTTTGGTCATACACCCTGTCAAAATGAAGCCTCCATAGAGTTTGTATAGCAGTGCGTCCATTTTTGGTAAAGCGTCCATTTTTGGTCAGCACCATAGAGTTTTTGTACAGGAGTCGTCCATTTTTTGGGTCAGCGTCCATTTTTGGTCAATACCCTGACCAAAAGTGGAAGCATCCATAGAGTTTGTACGAGTGCTCCATTTTTCTCAAGCGTCCATTTTTGGTCAGACACCCTTCCAAAAATGGCAGCATCCATAGAGTTTGTTAAGGAGTGCGTCCATTTTGATCAGAACACCCTACCAAAAGTGGAAGAATCAATAGAGTTTGTACAGGAGTGAGTCCATTTTGGTGTCAAGCGTCCATTTTGGTCAGACCCCTGACCAAGTGGAGCAAGCAATCCATAGAGTTTGTACAGGAGTGCGCCCTTTTTGGTCAGCGTCCATTTTTGGTTCTCAGACACCCTGTCAAAATGGAAGCATCCATAGAGTGTTTACAGGAGGGCGTTCCATTTTTGGTCAAGCGTCCATTTTATGTCAAACAACCGAACAAAAATGGAAGCATTCATAGAGTTGTAGCAGAGTGGCTTCCCTTTTTGGTCAGCGCCATTTTTGGTCAGAACACCCTGCCACAGTGACGCACCATAGATTTGTACAGGAGTGCTTCCATTTTTGGTCAGCGGCCTGTTTGTCAGACACCCGGTGCAAAATGAAAATATCCATAGAGTTTTTATAGAGTGCGTCCATTTTTGGTCAAGCGTCCATTTTATGTCAACAACCTGACCAAAAGTGAAGCATCCATAGAAGTTGTACAGGAGTGCTCCATTTTTGGTCAAGCGTCCATTTTGTGTCAAACAACCTGACCAAACGTGGAAGCATCCATAGAGTTTGTCCAGGAGTGCTCAGTTTTCGTCAAGCGTCCTTTTTTGTCCAGACACCTTGTCAAACTGAAGCAATCCATAGAGGTTTTATAGGAGTGTCGCTCCATGTTGGTCAACGTCCCTTTATATGTCAGACAACCTGACCAAAGTGGAAGCATCCTAGAGTTTGTACAGGAGTTCGTCCAGTTTTCGTCAGCGTTCCATGTTTGGTCCAACCCCTGTCAAAATGAAGCCTCATAGCGTTTGTATGGATGCCGTCCGATTTTTGGGTCAAGCGTCATTTTATTTCAAACACCTACCAAAAGTGGAATCATCCATAGAGTTTGTACAAGGAGTGCGTCCAGTTTTCGTCAAGCGTCCCTGTTTGGTCAACACACCGTCAAACTGGCAGCATCGCATAGAGTTTGTACAGGAGTGCGTCCAGTTTTGGTCAAATCGTCCATTTTTGGTCAGTACCCTGACCAAAAGTGAGCATCACATAGAGTTTGTACAGGGTGCGTCCATTTTTCGTCCAGCGTCCATTTTGTCAAAACACCCTCTCAAAATTGGAAGCATCCAGAGAGTTTGTACAGGAGTGCGTCCATTTTGATCAGCAACACCGACCCGACCAAAAGTTGGAAGCATTCCATAAAAGTTTTACAGGAGTGCTCCATTTTTTGGGTCAAACTTCATGTTTGGTCACACCCCCGTCAAAAGTGGAAGCATCCATAAGTTTTGTACAGGAGTGGAGTGCGTCCATTTTGTCAGCGTCCAGTTTTGGCAGACACCCTGTCACAATGGAAGCATCCATAGAGTTTGTATAGGAGTGCCGGCCAGTTTGGTCAGCGTCCATTTTATGTAAAACAACCTGACCCAAAAGGGGAAGCATCCATAGATTTTGTGCAGGAGTGCGTCCAGTTTTCGCAAGCGTCCATTTTTGGTCAGGACAAACTGTCAAAAATGGAAGCACCCATAGAGTTTACAGGAGTGCGCCATTTTTTGGGCAAGCGTCCATTTTGGTAAGATACCCGACCAAAAGTGGAAGATCCATAGAGTTTGACAGGAGTGCGTCATTTTTCTCAAGCGTCCATTTTGGGTCAACACCCTGTCAAAATGGAAGCATCCATAGAGTTTGTACAGGAGTGCGTCCATTTTGATCAGACCACCCTGACCAAAAGTGGAAGCATCAAAAGTTTGTACAAGAGGGCGTCCATTTTTTGCCAAGCATCCATTTTGGTCAACACACTGTCAAAAAGGAAGCCTCCATAGAGTTTGTACTGAGTGCGTACATTTTTGGTCAAGCGTCCATTTTTGGTCCAGACACCCTGTCAAAATGGAATAATCCATAGAGTTTGTATAGATGTGCGTCCATTTTTGGTCAAGCGTCCATTTTATGTACAAAAAACCTGACCAAAAGTGGAAGCATCCATAGAGTTTGTACAGGAGGGCGTCCATTTTTGGTTCAGCGTCCATTTTTGGTCGACCCCTGGACCCAAGTGGAAGCATCCATAGGTTTGTACAGAGTGCGTCCATTTTGGTCAAGCGTCCATTTTTGGTCAGACACATGTCAAAAAATGGAAGATCCATAGCGTTGTACAGGAGTGCGTCATTTTTGGTAAAGCAGTCCATTTTTGGTCAGACACCTGTCAAAATGGAAGCATACCAAGATTTTGTATAGGAGTGCGTCAACTTTTTGGTTCAAGCGTCCATTTTTGGTTTCCGGACACCCTGTCAAAATGGAAGCATCTAAGTTTGTACAGGAGTGCGTCCATTTTTGGTCAAGCGTCCTGTTTGGTCAGACACCTGACCACAGTGGAAGCATCCATAGATTTGTACAGGAGTGCGTGCATTTGTGGTCAAGCGTTCCATTTTTGGTCAGACACCCTGTCAAAAATGGAAGGCATCCGTAGAGTTTGTACAGGGGTGAGTCCATTTTTGGTCAAGCGTCCATATTTGGTCAGAAACCCTGTCAAAATGGAAGCATCCGCAGGCGCGGTATCCAGGGGGGGTGCGGGGGTGGCCCTTGGCACCCCCCCCACCCCCCAGAACGCCGGATTTTTTTTGAAGCTACATTCTACAGAAAAAGAAGAGAGAGGAGATGACATTGTTTGAGAAATTACGTGATCGTCATGTAAAAGATACCTTTGCAACGGCAAGCCGTGCACCAACGACTCACAAATTCAGGATTTTAGAGCGAAATTATACTTCCCAAACAAACCAAAATAGGCTTACGCCATTTTCACGTTATGGTCTTTTCTCCGAAGATTTTAATGATTCAAAAACTTAACGCGCGGCCGACCCGCTTAGCGTTTTTTTTTTTAAAAAAAAATCTTTCTTTTCTTTTTTTTTTCATGCTTACAAATATATACATGTAGGATATGACCAAAGTTGAGCAAAT
>JAMKCH010036656.1:0-15338 GCA_023653785.1 Ophioderma brevispina | reverse complement strand
AGGTATTATAACTAATCCTTTTGCTTTTTAAACCTGAAATCAGATTGAAAATAAATGCTGTGGTTTTTGTTTTCTCATTTGTTTAAACTAACACTTTTCAACATTGAATGCATGGTATTTCAGGGACAAAAGTGACTGTTGTGACATTCCTAAATTATTGGTTTTGCAAGGTAACTGAAGTGACTTAGTGAGCTGGACATTATAAGTAATAAGGTAACTGACTAACAGAAAGAATAATATCTACCTATTCATTCAGGCTCACTATGACAAAATCCTTTAATCCAAATTCAAAATACTGCATCACTCACAGAAACTATTATATGTAGTGGGGTGGGTAGGTGACACAAAGAAGGTGAAGTGGCAACAAGCTAGAGATTATGGGTTTCAGGTATGCTGAATTCCAAAAATCCATGGAACCAACAAAAATTAGCAACATTTTGGTGGCCATCTTGGATTTCAAAATGGCTGTCATTTAAACATCATTATGGTCACTATCTCAGATTGCTTGGATACTTCGGTTCCATGGATTTGGGGCACACTTGCAAATCGTTGATTCTGTTGCTTGCTGCCATAAATAAACATTTGTGTCGCTTGCCTGCCCCACTACATGTATCTACTCGTCATCGTCATCATCATTATATATTAAAGTTTTTGTTTGCTTTTTATTTCCTTTCTATCACAGGAAATGTCAGCAAGATCCTCCCTGGAAACAGCCAAGTTAAATTCAATGACAGATGTATCCAATTTAAGGATAAAGTTAAGTGCAGCAGAGAATGACATTGCCACCCTCAAGGAACGAGCCATCCAGGCAGAGGTCAGTATAGAGCTCTAAACCCTGGAACATGAGGGAGGGCTTCAGAGCACAACCCAAGCGAAATGTCAACCATGCTAGCATGGTCAACCATAGGTTTGAGAAAAGGCACCACAGTCCAACCATGGTTGACCGTGGTCAAGCATGGCCATTTAACCATGGTTAATGTCCTTGCTTGACCATGGTCAAAGCACAGTTGGCCATGTTCAAGCACATTTCTATGATGGTTGACCATGGTGAACCACGCTATACTCCAAGAGAAGATATCAGTAGCTTCCCACAATGCATTGCTTCCATTGGAAGTTTTTGTACAGGTTGTCATGTGAATCGTTAGAGATGAAACACTCTTTAAATGCAAGTTTGTGATCAGTACTGTCAATTTAGCCATGTTTCATCACTAACGATTCACATCGGTACCTGTACAAAAACCTCCATTGGAAGCAATGCATTGTGGGAAGCTACTGAAATCGTCTCTTCTGTACTCCATTTCCCTACCTCCGTGCAGTGACATCAGCGCGAGATTTGATGGTCGCACCAGTAAACCGTGCGCGCTGGCTTAAAGCGATGGCGTTTTTACACGCGCTCGCACAAAGACGGCATATCTTGACGGGTGCGTAAAAGCTGTGTGAACGTCATGATATCCCGGAGGTAGAGAAATGGACTATATATACATGTAGCATGGTTGACATTTCGCCTGGGTACTGCTGGTGGTGAACTAGTAGTGATTGTAAAGAACAGCATGGTGGTTGCACTGGGTTTTATTTTGTGTGTTAAAAGGTTTGCAGCATATTGGGGCATAGTGCCCCAGCTTTGCTGAATTTTGGCAACACCCTATAAAGATTTTTAAAAATTGAAAAAAAAAAGCAGTATATCATAGAGAATGCTCCAAGAAGATCAAATATGGGGTTCTCATGCAAATAACTATAGAGGAAAGTGCCATAATGGGTCTTGGTTTCAGATTTCTGGTACATGAATGACTGCTTTCTTCATGCCAGTTTCAAATAGATGTCTTTTTTTTTAAAGGTGCAACAAGAGATTTTGAGGCACCAAAATATTGTGTCATAATAGTAATTTCATATAGATTAGACACTCAATAGACTTCTTACCTTGTATTTGGCTAGAGAAATGTCTTAAAACAGAGAAAAACGATGATTTTGATTTGCTTATATCTCAATATAAAACGTAGGCTGATTTTCGTATTTGTTCCTATACGAAATTAGAAATTTAACAATTTTTTTTTGTACTAAAGAAACATTTCTCAGCTTAATCCTTTCAGATGGGGATATTTTTGATGAAAAGCTTTACTTCAGGGTAAAAATCAGTACTTTTGATTTTTTTAGGGACATATGATATGTGAAATCTCTCGTTGCACCTTTAACTGGCAGACATTTGGGTACATTTCCTCAACCTGGAGCCAAAATTCCAGAAATTTGTTGAAACTTTTTTGTGAAAAAAAAAGAAAATTTGTGTTCTATACTACACAGCAAGATTCCTACTCACAGTGTAACCCAGAGCTTAGGCTACTCCATGTGTACTCTAAGCTCTACTCCAAATGTACCCCCTTGATGCATTATTGATGCAGTGCCTTCAACTAAGTACTTGCGAAGTACCCAACCACTGGGTGCATAACAGCTTATGTTTACTTAGCAGTACCCATCCGATAGTGTACCTGCTGTTGTCTGCTAGGTGACTGACAGTACCCATGTAAGCCACCAGTATTGGGGTAACCTCTGCAGCTACTCCTTGGGAGTACTTTCACAGATACTCCCTACTGCTGCCTAGTAGGCAGCACTTTGGACCAGAGAGGGTGCCAAACTTCCATGTTGTTACGACTTTATGATCATTTTTCAAGCTGAGTAAACACCTTATTTTTGAGTTTGAGCTCTCAATGGGGTACCCACACAGATAACTCCCACCTTGGTGACTAGTGGTTAGCTACTACTGCGTTTGTACCCTAGGTGAATGATTACCCCCACTTTTACGGCCAGTAATGTAGTACCCATGCAGGTGGTACTCTGTGGCTACTTGACAGCTACTTCAAGGTACTCTCATGAAGAAATTGGTTTGGTAGTTACATAGAAAAATGTTGAAAATAACACATAATTAGAACGCTTGTTAAACAACTGTCTCTTGTTCATCCTAAAATATTTTGGAGCTGCTTTCTTGCAAAAGGAATGGAATCCCACATTAAAAAAAAATCAGAAGTTCACTTTTTTTCCTTTTCCCCCAAAGATAGCCAGTCAAAACTTTGTTACAGCTGTTTTCAATCTTGTTTTGATCTTGTTAAACATAAGTTGCCTGGCTGATGTTATAGGTACGCGTCATTTTTGACATTGTAACCTATTCTCTGTTGATTTATTGGTCAGTAAGCAAGAAATTCTCTTGTTTTTGACCATCCTCTGATTGAATGCTAGGCTGGACCATCAGCATCAATCACGTCAAGAGCCCTAGACTGACATCACTAGACAATTTCATTTCCAATAGGCAGTGATGATTGCAACATGCTTCCATAACTCATTGTCAATTCTACTGCAACTTACAACTTTTTGAATCAACTTTTCAAAATTTTTTGGTTCCATCATTTTCGTTGAACGAGCAGTCAAGGCAGAGGTCAGTTTATAGAGGTCGAAGCCTGCACATGAGGGAGGGCTTCAGAGAACTGCTGTGGTTGTGACCAGTAATGAATTGTAAGAACGCATGGTGGTTGCACTGGTTTTATTTTGGTGTGTTAAAAGGTTTAATTTGCAGCATTCGTTTTTACTGGTTTTTGGTCAACACCCTATAAAAAAAATTTAAAAAAATGCAGTATATCTTACAGAATACTCCCAGAAGATCAAATATGAGGGTTTCTTTGGTTCTCATACAAATGCGTAGATGAAAGTGCCGCCATGGGTCTAAGTTTCAGCTTTCTGGTACAGGATTGACTGGCTTTATTGTCCCCGCCGAACCGAGTTCTAAACGGGGACTATGAAATGAGCAGCGTCCGTTCGTCCGGGTCCGTCCGTGGTGGTTCGTCCTTCCGTTTCTTCGTCCTTTCGTGGCCGTCTCCGTCTGTGACAAATGTTAAGCCATGTTGTATACCATTTTATATCTGGAGTTCCATAAGGGCGACAATGATGTAACTTGGTGGAAAGAAGCGGGGTTGATGAGTTCCTCCGACCTGATTAAATTGTGGCCGTAAAATATGCTAATTAAGTATCTAATTTACATAATTTTTATGAGAATTTTCTGCAAGGCCTGTGTAAAAGTTTTCTGGAGTTCCGTCAGGCGATAATGATGCCACTTGGTGGAGGAAGCGGGCTGAAGAGTGCTTGACCTGATTAGATTTTTGTGGGCGTATTTCGTGCAAATTGAGTATGCAAATGAGCTAATATGAATATGCAAAATCAGCGTAATTGCTATATTTTGAAACGGTATCCGTGGATACTCTAATTCCATGCAACTGCATACTAGCCTCTCATTGGGCATATCTTTTTTGCAATTTGAAAGTATGTGATAATTCGGCTTAGGTATGGCAAATGAAGGCTATTAAATATCCAATTGCTGTATCTCTGAAACGTTACGTCGGATATGCAAAAATTCTTCGCTACATGAGCCACGCTGCTATGGGGAATGGTTGAGGTGTTGGGGAGGGGGTGAGGTGTGGGGAGGGGGTGGGTGTTGGGGATGGGGGTTGGGTGTTGGGGAGGGGGTTTGGGTGTGGTTATATGGGGTGGGTGTTGGGGAGGGCTGGTTTTGTGTTGGGGAGGGTGTTTGTTTCATCTTTTGTTGGGGAGTTGGTTATTCAGTTGTTTGAGCGGGAGTGGTGTTGGGGAAGGGGTGTGGTGTTGCGGGGTGTGGGGATGGGGTGGGTCTTGTGGGGTGTTGGGGAGGGGGCGGGTGGTATTAGGGGGTGTTGGGGAGGGGGATGGGGTGTTGCAGGATGTTGCGGAGGAGAGGGGTTGTTGCGGGGGGTGTTGGGGAGGGGAAGGGCGGTGGGTTGCGGGGTTTTGTGGGGGTGTTGGGGAAAGGAGGGGTTTTTATAGGGTATTGGGGTAGGGTGGGGTGTTGAGGGGGTGTTAAGGAGGGGTAGGGTGTGCGGGGGGGTTGGGGATGAGGGATGGGTGTTGGGGAGTTGTGGGTTGGGGAGTTGTGGGGTTTGGGGAAGGGCGTGGGGGTTGGCGGGGTGTCGGGGAGGGGGTGGAGTGTTGGAGGGTGGTATTGGGGGAGGGGTCAGGGTATGAAGTTGGCATTATTACATGTTAGTGATCGCAACATTCGGCGGGGACATGTATTTACGCGATGCGTAAAAACGACTTCGCCTTGTTTCATGCCAGTTTTCGACAGAGAGGTACTGGCAGAAAAATACGTACAGTTCCTCAACTGGAGCCAAAAGTTCCCAGTTGCTGAACCTTTTAGGTGAACATTGTAATTCACTGGCTAAAATGTCATAGGTGATACTTCATGTTGAGTTACTCCATTCTATGTTGGATTTATTGTCAGTAAGCAATGCTCTTTTTGACCATTTCTTGCTGAATGCTAGGTGGACCATCAGCATTCACTTAATGTCAAGACCCACACACTGACATCTAGACAAATCATTTCTACTATGCAATGAGGATGGCAACATGCTTCTTCTACTCCTTCTCAATTTTAAACCATTTTCCTTCCATTAATTTTAAAACCATCTATGTTCGGTTGTGCATGTGTCCTTTCGATACTCTTATTTACCATGTGTTCGTGTTATTTTTGGTAGTGGTCTGTGGTCGAGAGAGACTATAATTTTGTATTTTAATAAATTTCATATGTTAGTCTTTTCTCTTGGAGTTACTCTTTCTGCATTTTTTTCTTATATTTCGTGCAGAGAATTGATATAAATGAAATTATTAAACAGTTGAGATTGTTTTAATCTCAGATGGTCTTAGCCATGTGCTATGAGACAATATCCACGTGTGGTGGTACAGTGCCTTACGCGGTCAACGCGCTACGCATATGCACTGCTCGGGCCGATCAAAGGCGCATAGTAAACAACGGATTGATCGATTTAAAATGCGAGGTAGTTCGTTGGGTAAAATCTATCGCAATTTCAGTATATGTACCAATATAGTTTTAATTTTGAATAAGATGTTAAAGAATTGAGAATAAATGGTATCTGTTTTAGCTCTGCGTTGTATCTGATCGTGTCAATCACTCGGGCGACAGCAATATTTTTTGTAAAACAAAGACTCGGCTGTGCCTTCATTGTTTCTGCTGATAAAAAGTAATTGGCTGTCGCCCGTGTGATATGACACGGTACGTTATCATGGCAGAGGCTAAAAAACAATTAATTTATTCTCTTAAAGTTGCAAGCAGAGTACAGTCTTACGCCAAAACTAAAATGTGTGTGAATTTATGATCATTGGTAAAGAAGCTTGCCCCATAGGAGTTCTTCAAGGATCGTGGTCAAGAGATAAAGAAAAACTGTCTACTGCCACAGTTGAAGGGTAACAATCTTCTTGCTTCTGAAGGATGAGATTGTTAATTAACGGTTTCAAGCTAGTTTTTTAAACAAGTAAAGTATTACATAATATGCGTTATCCCTCCTGGTGCATGAATGTCCAATTGCTTATCCAATGACCCTCAAGGAATAGGCTGTTATCAGTAGCTGGTCAGCAGGAGCTTTAACCAGGTAACAGATAGATAAATGTAATAGCATTGAAAGTTGAATGGTGAGTGATTCCTGGTAGCATCCCCAAGTTCAAAGGACTCATAACATAGCATCCTTGGGGTATTGGTGATTAGGTTAAGGGTCAGGTGGGATTAACCCGGTAAATAAGACAACCAAAATAGGATTAGTTTTGGTTAGATAATAAGTAGGTCCCCAAAGAAAATTTGAGTTATTCTATCTTGGCTTTGACAATAAGGTTTTTCCAGATTAATTTGAGCAGCTTTAAGCAGATCCAAAAGACTTTTAGAGATAGAATTTTTTGTGTCATCTGCAAGAGGGCACATATAGGGAATTGCTGGGGGGGGGGGAGGGGGAATCAACCAAACTTGGTAGACATGCCTGACTTACCACGAGTCAACCCCATTGCCCCTGGGGGTCACCTGTTGTTAGTTATTTTTTACACAAACTGTCATATTAGGTTTTTCTTGTGAGCCTGAACTGAAATATAAATGTTACAAAGCTAGAAACTGATCAGAAAAGTAATAACCATGGAATGTTTGAGCACCCTCTATGGGCCGAAGTGTGCTACAGGTAGCTTGGATTGGGGGTGTACCTGTGAAGGTTACTTCCGAGTAGCCCTGCATAAGGGACTCCATTACGGTGGCCTACAAGTGTACCTGTCAGTCCACCTAGCAGGCAAGAGGAGACACCATAGGAGGGTACTTGCCAAGTAAACAAGCTGATATCCACCCGGGCTTGACTACTTCACAAGTACTTATCTGGTAGGTAATGTGTCAATATTGCGTCAAGGAGGTCGGGTCCTTGAAAATGAGTAGAAAGGCATGGAGAGCTAGCTTAAGTCTGAGTTACACCCACGAGCAAAATCTGGTGTTTACAGCTCTCCTCTAACCCCGGTGAGGGAGTCTTAGGTCATTAAACATCAATTATGCCAAAAACTCAACGTCAAGAAAAATTGAGGGGCGTTTGTGTAATACATTATAACTTTTGCACCTACACATTGTTTCAATAGTAGGTGCGAAGAGGACAATGTAATATGGGAAATATGCTATTATTGCTTGTGGTTTGTTTTAACGGTTATCTGCATTTTGTTCTTTTCCTGTCTCATTTGTTCGTTTTCCTGGGATCTTGTCATAAGCTCACAACATTATAATTAAATAGCTGCCAGTTCCTTAACCCTTGGGATAGCCGGATGTCACAAGATTATTTTGGTTTTTAAAGGATACCATAAAACAAGTTAGTGGCTGAGTAAACCACTTAAATAGATCATTAAGACAGGTGTAATAATGCTAAATGAAGCACTGAGTGATGATTGGGCCTTGGCGATACACTTGAATGAGAACAATGTTAAGCTGTTTATTGATATCAAAGTAGGAAAACCTTGAATGTTGAAAGGAAGAATGCTCCTTTACTACATTCTCATTAGAGGGTGTGATTTTCCACCACGAACCTATCAAACACCTTAATACATGTGGCACAACACATGCATGGGAACACCTGCACACACATGTTAAATGCACCAGTCGCGGGTATGTAACCATCAACATTCCAATTCATGGGCACACACACGCACAATTTTAACCTATTGCACTCATTGCAGTTCCTGTTTAAAGGGGGAGTTCTGCCCTCTCGTTTCATCCCTGTTTGGCATGGAGGGTTTTACTAGGTAGAACGGCATTTTTGCATTCACTCTGTCCACTGTTGTGTCGGTTGTGTTGTTGATGTCTGTTGTTGTCGTTGTCTGTTTGAAAAGGGTTAAAATTGCCTGTAACAATAATACCAATACTTTAATGGGATTTTAAACCAAAACTTGGGTCCATAGGTGCAAACATGCATTCCCTCATGTGTCGATGAGGTCAAACGTCCACTTGCCAAGGTCAAAGGTCCATATCAGATCAAAGGTTCATATGAGGTCAGTGTACATAGGCTGAAAATGTAAAATTGACCTCATTTGAAAAGTTAGTTCAATTGGAACCAACTTGGTTTATGGAGGTTTACATGCAAACCCTTAATTTTTTATGAGGTCAAAGGTCACATATCAAGGTCCAATGTAGGTGAGGCTTATCATTCAAAAAAACCGTGACGGCAAGTTGACACAAGCAGGGTCAATTGGGGACCGATGTATTTTAATTTAGAGAAGAAAGGTATGAGTTTGAGAACCGTCACTCTCTTTATGGACGAATTGAAACTAAGGGTTACATATAAGTGGGAAGAACGGAGGCCAGCGGCCGGGTTCTTCCATGCAAAAATAATGGTTTTTTTTTTTTTTTAAAATTTCAATTCTTCTTAAAGAGAGTACCGGGTCCAAAAATCATACCTTTATTCTCATGTCTTCTTTAACCCAAATTTTGGCAATCTTTGGCTTAAAATCTACAAACAAGAAAGGACTGCCACACCTAGTGAGAAAAATCGAACAAACCCATTGAACGCAACAAACATACGAACAAGCCTGCAACGTTGACAAGGCATGAGCGAATGTCGCAAAAATGCGGTATGAAGTGAGTGCTTCAATCTCCAAATATGTCAATACGCAGGCGGCGCGTACTACCTGGGTTTCAATCGTCAAATTGAACCCGCGCATCAAGTGACAATGAAATTTCTTACCATTTTCCCAAAAACTGTTAAAAATTGGGAAGTGATTACCCTATGGGCACGTAACCATAGCCCGTACATAAGCACTGGGAACACCAAATGCACGCACAACACCACCAACATATGTACTAAAATATGTTGGGGTTCCCCCCATACAAAATATATGTTCTTTTCTGCGCGGCATTATTTGCCCTTGACCTACGTTTTAATGTAGTGTTGGATATTTTTTGGTAATAATTGACATCACCAAAAATCCATAATTGCTACTACTGGGCATAAGATTGGAAAAGCCTGGCCCTTGCTAACTAAAGGAGCGTTTCAGTTATGAAGTATAAAAATGGTCATGGTTGCAACAACATGTTATAGAAAGGATTTAGAGCAGACATGAGAGGTACAATTGAAACAGAATGTTAAACATCACTTTGACTTATTTGAGAACTTAGAGTGAGCTATGAGGGTTATAGAACCTAATAATAATTTATAGACGCAGTTCAGTAAAGGCATGTTATGTATGCATTTATAGTGGCATAAAGGGATAGCAACTAAAGCTGTGTCTTGTCTGGCATATGGAAAGCCAAATGTCATTATATGACTATGTGTGTGCAGTGTGTGGCAAGTAAAGACGTATACTATAAAAAATTCATGTTTTTCAAAGCCAATATTCTTATATTCTGACAGGATTAGCTAAGGTAATCTGTGCATGTTTGAGAAAAGGACGGTTAGTTTTGTCAAACACTGCTGTTATCGTGCCAAATTGTAGTCAGGCATATGTGTTCAACACATTTACCTTGGCTAAGTGGGGATGGTTTGGTTTTTGAGGGTTTCACCACAATGTCATTGTACTATGCAGCAGTTTTGTTTTAGTGTTCTAAAAATCAGTGATGAGTTGTTAGAAAGATGCCTAGGATTTATAAGATGAGCTTCGGGGATATTAAAATTACAAGTGTGGACTGCCGCATGAATGTGATATCATCAGGTCACATCACAATGCATTAGGGGGAACAATTAATTGGTCTAATTGACCCATTTGACATTGACCATAAATGCATTGCCACAAACTTTTGTGTTTTTCCCATGAGGCTGGACACTCCTGCAACTTGGGACAAAACCTTTTCCTGAGAAATGCAACATTTGCGATGCATTAAGGGATATGGGAAAAATGATCAATTTGATGCTGATTACAATTCAAACCGACCAAAAATATCCAATGTAATTTGGGTATCCTCAAAAAAGAATTTTTGGCCGAATTTCGTCAAAGATCAATATTGCCCTTTTTGTAGAATTCCCCTGAAGTTTCAAGAAAATTGAGCAGGAAACTTAAGAAAAGACCTCATGAAGCCTCCGCTGAAACAGTTGCAAACTGAATCTTTGTTATTGTATGGTTGTCAGTAAGCATGAATGCATAGACTTAATGTCTGAGTGACTTGTCTGAATACTATCCATATACAGACACATTTACCACATAAATTCCCACAAAACGTGATGATACCCCCCCCCCCCCCCCCCCCTGTCATCAAATTAATGACCTTGTTGAAGTTAATTTCTTGTGATTTTTTTTCTACTAGGCGAAATTGAGGGAAAAACACGCTGAAGCGACGCACAGTGAGTAAACCAAAGTACCAAAGGGGTAAGGTAAGCTGTGTAAATAGCAAGGACACTTAATTATTGTGATGGTTCGAGCAGGCATGGGAAAAAGTTGGGGAAGCTGAGAAGTCCTTCCAAGAAATTTTGGTATTGTGGGGGACATTTTGGAATTAAGGAGGGGAATGTTGGGATTTGGGGGGGAAATGGGCTTTTTGTACACAAAAACCTAGAAATAGGACAATTGGCATCGGCTTCTCAGAAAATAATTTTTTTCATGCTGTTCTGAACAATAAAAGTAGCGTTGGAAGTTTGGGGAAGCTTGGAGAAAACTATTCTGTATTCGGAAAATCGTAATGTTTTGTGTAGTTGCACCAGAATTGCAGGAAGGCACAAGGTCGAATGTCTGTGTGTCTGTGTAGCTGGGTGTACGTCTGTGTTAACCCTTAATAAATTGCATGCCATATGAGTTCCGTAAGGGCTGCGAGATGTAACTTGTAGAAAGGAGGGGGCAGGGTTGGATGACATGTGGTGACCTCATGTGGACCATGGTGACCTCATGTGGACCTTTGGTACCATTCCACAAACTGGACGGCAGACGACACTCGCGGTGACCCGGGACCGCGAGTATTTTTTAATATTAAAAAACTATTGATTACATGTCAACCAAAATAGGGGCAAAGTCCGGATTTTCGAGAGAAACTTATTTGTTGAAAATTTTACCAAAATTTTTGAAGTTCAATAGAATATACTGCAAGAGTGTTCTGCATGATTTTTTGTTCATTTTTTACAATTTGAAATTATTCTTTTGTTTGTACAATTCACAATTTAAGTTATATTATGCTTCTGTGTGAGGAGAAAAACACTATATGGAAAACATCAGTCAGGATTGGGTAACCCACCTCTAAAGGAGAACCAGGCATCTCCACCAAATGCCGGAAAGGTACACAATGTTAATTTTGCAGATATTTTATTTTGATCAAAAAATGGCCCCAAATCAGAAAATATGACAAGAAAGTCCACTTTTTGGTGGAACATGTTCAACAAGTCCAAAAAGGACCCTTTTTTAGGGGGTTAGGTCTACCTTGTACCCCAAAGAGGTTCTATACCTTTTAAGTCTTAATATTGTTTTAAAGAATTAAAATGGTAAATTGTTTAGGCAAAGAATCCAGATTTTCACAGTACATGATACCTGGAAAAGATGATTGCTGTGTTCGGACAATTTCTGTCATCTGTTAAGATGCACCTTCTTGTGGAAATTTGACTTGACATTCCCTGGGACAAATGTAATTGCTTTGGCCAACAGACTTGATTTAGAGGACTGCTGTGTTGGGGGGGGCTTGGAATGAATGGGTCTTAATTTTCACAATCTCCGTCCCCGTTACATCATGGTACTTTCTAGGGTGCAATTGACGGAATCTTATGGAGAGGACGGAGATTGACCTGCCGGTACCTTCAACTTTGATATTCCATGGCAGGTGACTGAAGTCACATATGTGGAGATTTTGCTGGAAAAAATATAGCTATTTTTAATGCCATGGAATAAGCATTTTTTGTTTTAAAAACAGCAATGGTCATGTCCATACAAAATAGTTGTTTTTTTGCCCCAAAATTTTAATATGCATTTCTGTAGATAAGTCCTCTTAAGCTAACTGGTGTCAATGAATTTAGTGATTGTAGTTGTGATGTGCAGGTTGTAGGCTCCAGGACAGTGGTCATCGAGGTTAAACCAAAAGGAAAACCAAATTGTCTTGAATTTCATATGGAAAAAAAGCCATCCCTGACTGTTTTCAAAATACATGAAACATTTTAAATGGCACTTGCATGTAATGGTCCCCCAGTAGTTCCCACGGTTTACCCCTCTCACCAAGGGGGGTCAAAGGTCATCTAGAGGGTAGGAGGCCATGGTCGAAAAATGGGCAGAATTTGTTCAACTTGTGTGGTGTTTTCAACCACAACATTGATCAATTTTCATGACACCTGGTTACAAAGTCGTTCTTGGGTAGTGTCCCATATGTTGGTGAACTCATGTAAAACCGTGATGAGCTAATTGTGACCTTGGTGACCTCATGTCACCTTTGGTGAGCTCAGTGATCTGGTGAGCTCATGTGGACCTTGGTGACCGCATGTGGGACTTTTGTCTCATCACAAACTGAATGCGGTTATTTTATTTAAAGAAAATAAAGTGGATGCAGGAATTCTTGTTTTGTTGTGTTTTGGCACCAACTTGGTACCCAATTATTTTTAGAAAAAACAAATTGAAAATGGCCTTATAGGATTATGCAGCGAAAGTGACTCCACATACTTATGCACACGGATATGTGGGACAAACATTTGTTTTTTCGTGGCCATAAACAAAGATAGCTGTAAAAAGATTTGCTGGTGTCTGGTGTCTGTGAACAGACACTTTCTCCTTCCCCAAGCCCTAATGGCCTGACTCTGTGTGTTTGTGTGTGTGTAATGATGGATGCTGGATTTATACTACTTATCGTTGCAATTGGCTACAAATTGTATGTGAAGGTCAGGGACAGTTACTGATTCCTGAGATATCATTGAAAATTGTGCAGTGTCATTAGATAAACACTCAAAATAAGCAATTCTCCTTCAGTAATATATCATTTGTTACACACGAGTAGCTGTGTTGTTTCATAATGACTACATACTATGTGCACAAGCATCTGTATCGCTAAAAGCCTGCTCCTGATACTCGATAATGCCATCCATTACTCGCTAAGCATGCTTGCTAACTTGTCTGGCGATATTTCTTAAACTCGCATGTTAAGAGATGGTTGCGTAAAGCATGATTATTTCAAGTACTTTTGGCATCATGCTTCTTGTGAGGTATACAGCAGAAAATGCAGGATTATTGAATTAGGAAAAAAAGTAGCTGTTTGAGCATCAGAAAAGACATGGTATATGTGGGAATTTCAACCTCCTGAGTACTACCTACCTATTTATTAGCATCTAAGCACTATTTTGATTGGTTACTTGGAAGGAAATATATTGTAATGAGCAAATTAGAGACACTGTAAGAATGGTAGTATGGTTGACACCGATATATAGAAGCAGAAGCACTATTTTGATTGGTTACTTGGAAGGAAATATCATGTAATGAGCAAATCAGAGATACTGTAAGAATGGAAGTATTGTTAACACTGATATTTGAAGCACAAGCACTATTTTGATAGGTTACTCAGAGGGCTATCGCCTGTAGTGTCCTGTAATGAGCTAATCAAACAGACTGTGTCATAGGTAGCAGTTCTCAGTGGGTTAAGGAACTGTCAAAGAAATAGGTATGGTGTCATAGCTCTTTCAATATTGGTGTAAGCCCTATAAAAGTATACATCTTTTGAAAGCTGCCAATGCAAGGATTATTTTAAGTAAATGAAAAATGATAGAATAAACTACCGTTTATCTGGAATGTAAAAAATGAATTTTTCCCTATTAATTTCAATAGCAAAATAGTTTGGACATTTTTATAAGTATTATTGGTATTTCTCTAGTGTACACTCTAGAGAATAGGTAATATTCCAGTATTATGTCATGAGTGCATGCTCTTAATGGGGGATGACCCGATTTAAGTATATAAAGATTTCATCTTGAAAGAATGGCCTTCACCCCAAAAACCCTATCTGTAAAGTTTTGCACCGATATTTCAATCTGTTCTAGTGTGAGAGCTAAAAAATGTGATTTTGTAATCCCAACAGAGTACTCTGTTTTAACATCAATATTGGTCAAAGCAAAACAGCACAGTTTCGCTCTTAACATCCAAACCAAACATGATTTAGCCCTAAAATTTCACAGGGTAAATGAGAAAAATAGTAGTTTTCTTCTGATACCAAAATTTTGACCACGTTGGTAAAATCTGGGGTTCTGTCGGACCATGGCCTTTTTAAGTGAAGCAGGACTACTTGGGTCTCATTTTCAGCAACAAATTTTGGGGATGCATGTCGTACTTCCAGACACGGGGAGACACATCCCGATCCAAAACATAACTTGAGAACCCTTCCACTAGGGTATTAAATTTTGTTTTAACATTACTCTTGCGCTAGAATAATCAAGCCAATGCTTGATGTGTTTCAAACATGTATTATTTCATCCTGCATCGTACATTTTATTTCATACTCAAATGAGGATATTATCCTGAGTGTATTGTATCATGTGAATATTCCATACCCAATTAAGCCGCAGTGCTTTAAGAATAACACGGATGGAAAACTAGATTTATTGGGTGTTTCCAATGCATATTTCATCAAATTTATTTTTCATAACAAGGTATTTGTAATGAAATATTCATATCTCCTCTGTGAGGTTGATATTGTAAATTTTTCAGGAATGCCAATGTACTTTTAACAAAGTCAAAATTACACTTCAACAGTTTTAGAAGTACCATTAACAAATCTCACCATTTACACTTAGCCTACACTCAACCAGACCTAGCTAGCCTTTGGACTGTGGTTCGGAGACTCAGTTCTCAGTCAGAATTTTTGTAATGCATAAAGTGACCTCTGTAGAGAATTGTTGTGCAGACTTGAAGGTGTAAGAGCTGAGATATGTGTGGGTGCATATAAACATGGTTTTGATCTGAAGAAAGCACATATAAGGATTCACACGTTTGCTGGTGATGATGGGTGTTTCTATACATGCTAAATCTTGATGGATAAATCACAGCTCACAGCTCCAGTGTCATTAATCTTGTGTAACACAAGA
>JAMKCH010036655.1:0-79405 GCA_023653785.1 Ophioderma brevispina | reverse complement strand
TAGTTTTTGCCTCGTTTCATCGCATAATACCAATTTTGTTAATACATCCAGGGGCATCCGAATCGTTTTCATAGATGTGGGGGTGCGGGTGGGTGTCGCTAGGGGTAAGGGTCACGATTGACGACAAACCGCCCATATACCGACATTAAAACGAATAACGACACAAACATGTTAGATGGGTGTGTCGGGAGTGGTGTATTTGTACGTTCCTAAATTTGGTGTTTTATGACAGCATAATTCCCGAAAAAAGGTGAAAACAGCTAGACACGTCTGTTGCCGTGGCCATTATATCAAGAGCCAATATCTCACCATTTCAGAAATCAGACCCACCACTGTACCATGGCATTTAATATCTAATGTAGTTGTATCGGAACATTCTCATTCCCATGGGCATTTTCGCCTGGAGCCAGGAAGAGAGGGGAAGGTTTTGCGGGATTTAGCTTCAAAGCAGAACCCGAGGTTGTTTTATATAAGGAAACATATTGAAATGGTGTGAGGAAAGTTTTATCGGAACCAACATTAATTAACATCCGATTAAACTTCCTCCCCTTATCAATTATTCCTACATGCCCTGATTTAACCTTATTTTATATTTTTCTATATTTTAATGTCATGGGTTACTAATTTGAAACAAAAATGTTCGCGTGCACTCATACTGCTCGCTCGCTCGGCACTCACTCCTACCTCACTCACTCACCACTCACTCAACTTCCCCGCCAATCCATGCACCCATCCACTCCACACCAAGAGTTTATTATGCTTCCTGCCTGTGAAAACAAGAGTCAAATTCGCTGTCGAAGCGTACTTGGCATGGGTTTGCGCTTATTTACGTCGTCTATACGCAGCTAGGGCGGCTTGTGTTCATGCAACAGGGGCACTTGAGGGAAAATTGCAATTGGTAGGTCTAATTCGTCGTTTGTCTCGAAAAACTAAGTCGGTGACACCCAGTTTTTATTAGTTGCACCGAAAAGATCTTAAAAGGTTCTTAACATAAGTAAACAAAACAAAAATCGTCGATTTGTTTATATTTTATGACTGGAAAACGGCAACATTTTCAGTTTTCCCATAGAGTCGGTACAAATTTTTGAAAATAATACACTTTTGGAACAGCATATAGCTCAAAAACGAAGTCGGTGACCCCAATTTTTATTTCAGATTTATCACCTACATCCATTAAAAAACATATATAAAAAATTAATGAAAATCTATCGATTATTTCAATTATCTCTATAACCTTTTTAAATAGAATCAAAGTGCGGGAACACAGAGGGTAACGGCGCCGGGAGGAGGGAATGAAACCAGAAAACAATAGGAAAAATAAAACCTGTGAGAATTCGGGTGCCGAGTGCAACATTTACGAAAGTTGTATTTGCGACACGACAGGAAAGGGACAGGACACCGTTCCTTCAGGGTCATGGTGGTAAATTGCTGTTTAATTTACGGTTATAGATGAGGGATAAAAAGTGAAGAATGTTTGTGTTAATGACCACCTTTTAATGTTATAACACCTTTGGTGCTTTAAATGTCATTTTATTAAATAGTGTTAAAATGTTCAATTAAAATAACTGGCAGCTGGGATCACAACAGTTAAAACGACGTTTTTTTTACAGTGTTTGACGTTTGAGTAATTGTTTGAGTCCCGGCTGACGGTTAAAACGACGTTTTTGACCAAAAAGTGGTCACATTTTAACCCATTAAGAACCCATCTATTAATATTCGTTTCCTCTTCATGAGTAACAAAATCATTTTGACTAATTCATACTGTAAAGTTAAAAACTTTTGAAATTCAGGACGCAAAAAGGGACCCGTGTCCAATTGTTTACCCAAACAGGCATGGTTTCTATCATACCTCGGACACGACACATGCGGATGTCTACAAAACTGTGGCAATTTCATTGCACACCCAAAGGTGCATATTACATGAAGAACTGTATCAAAAGGGCTTACTGTATTTAGCGAAACGGACACGAACGAAACAGAACTCCCCATTGGATTACACGCTTTATTCCGTTGTGCACGTTATGCATGATGACGAATAAAGCGTGTATCCATGGGGTTCTGTTTGTTTCGCAAAATACAGTATAATAAGCCTTATCAAAATAGCGATACTTTTGATTATACAGAGCCATGTCACACTTTGAGTCCTAACCTGATGGAATGGCCCCATATACTTAATGGGGAAAAAATTATGAATATTGAATACTATTTTGAAAATTCGATAATTTTTTTGAGTTGCACCTGACATTGCTAAAGAAAGGTGATGACGTAAGCTTATGAAGTACAGGTTACTGGTAGATTAGCATCTAACTGTCTAAAAACACATGCATGCTCCAGTTCGGGCGAAACTTGAAAGCAACATTATTATTCTCCAATATGCAAGTATTTCGAACTTGTAACTACGTTTGAAGCTAGCCCTTGTTTATTGTGGGACAGACACGTTTACCATGTTTAACAGCACATCCTTTTTATATTATTGAAATTCGTAATAATACATGGAAATTTCATTTTGAATAGCAGAAAATGGTAGGCTGTCTTTTCATAAGAGTTGCGGGTGGGGAAGATTAAAAAAAAAAATTTTAATCTGTATTTGTTAGTTTAACAAAGCATGATGACCTAGTGTAAACAAAAATCTCAAATATACGTAATAAAACATGTGCTGGCGCTACAAACTGCAGGTTTTTCACAGACAATCTGGGTATTTGTAAAAATGCACGTTGCATATAAAGCTGAATGTGTAAAAATAAAGCAAACATGTTGTTATAAAAACAAAATCTGTGTAAAAAATTGGACACTACCGTAAAAAACATGACAAAAGTGCTGCGGGTGATTAAAAATACAGCCCGGTGTTTTTTGGGGACAAAATGCATAGCTGATAGGTCATTTATTGTGAAAATAACCACCCAAATAAAGGAGAAAGCTGAAGAAGAAAATATTAATGTCTTGAAGCTTTTTAGTTCAATGTAGCGCCTGTATTTAACAGAAAAATAGTGAACTGACAGAAATGCACGGTAAAACGAGTTCTGTAATTTAACGGAAAATGCGTTAAGTACAGAATGTACCTTAATTTTGCCACCTATTTCCTTATTCAGAATTGACATCCTTTTGTTCAGAGGTACATCATAACAATAATCATCTCTGTAGTGTCAGTTTGGTTTCAATATTTTTCCTTATAGATCTGAAAGTTTATCCAATTTTTATGTTAGGATTTTAATCCATTACTTATCAATTAATTTGCACTGAAAAAAATAAAAAACTTAAAAAAAGCAAAAAATAAAAAAAATAAAAAACTTAACGAGATATGAAAGATGTTAAATAAGTGGAAAGCATTTTTTTTAATTCAGAGTTCTGAATTAAAACAATATGAATTCTGCTTCGTATTTCTTTGCTTTTCTTGAACTGAGCCTAAAGCCAAGTAAAAAAGAAAGAAAATGTGTTCTCGTTAAACGGTGAAAAACGCCCTAGATAAGGATTTGAGGTTTGTTAAGATGACAGCGGTACAAAAACACAAGATGTACTTTTATGTAGCCTCTACATGGAGCGATCATGTGTGTTTTCTTACTTAATCAGTGTTCGTTTAATTGTTTTGAAGATTAAAGAATTCATTGTTAAACATTATGAAAGAAAAAATGTACTAGCTGCTGTGTGTAATCAGTAAGGCAAAATATGATATTTACTTTAAAAATCGTGTATTGGAGCGTTTTATGCATATTTTTATGTGCCCTAAAGAAAATTAAAACGATGAACAAAACCGGTATAAGATATCTTTAATGCAAGTTTTACACACCTTTTTATTGTCATTGATTTTTCTTTTTATTTGGGAAGCATTTTTAGAAATTTTAACAAAAAGCGGGCGTGGCCATCAAAAAAATGGTGCAGGCTGGGAAAATAAAAAAAACCCCGTTATTTTGTACTTGAAATAAAATGGTCGTGAAAGAACGGTAATCAAGCGGGATATTTACCAAACCGTCAATTAATTATGAAAATTACCCACAAACGACCCAAAATAGACCTACGAACACCCTAAGGGTGTTCGCAGGTCTTCGAACAGTTCGTTAGACCTACGACTGATCGCAGCCATGTTGGTCTTTGTGAAACAGAGCCAAGTACAGTTCGTGGCCTGCGAACAGTTTCGGAAGTACGACCGGTTAACTGATGGTACGACTAGTCGCAGAGCTCAGTGGAAACCACCCCTGGTCGAGTGTGGACGACATGCCGGCGAGTTTGCGACGGCCAGCACGAGGCGAGTTTGCAGGTTTGCGCGCCATGCCGGCGAGTTGCAAGTTCTCAACGCTATGCCGGCGAGAATTTGCAATTTCGACCGCCATGCCGACGAGTTTGCGAAGCCCATGCTGGCGAGTTTTATTTTGATTTTTATTTATTTGTGTATTTTTTTGTAATGTTTATATTTATTTATATGATATTGATTTATAGTTATATGAAATTATCTTGTATTTAGTTATTTACTTTGGTATATAATTAGTTATCTTTATTTATTTTATTTAGTTATTTTTTATTTAGTTGTTTATTCATTATTTATGTTTCTTTATGTTTATTTATTTATATTTACTTATATTTTATATTTCTTTATTAAATACATTCGGTGTATTTTAAAATAATTAGAATAAACAGTGAATAAATACTATAAATATAAAATATAAGAAAAATAAAAAATAAATAAAAAAGAAATAAATGAATAAAAATAAAAACTAACTAAATAAATAAATACAAATTAAAACTTAAGGTACCAAGGGGGGGGGGGTCCCCCAAAATTTGTTTTCGCAATGTCCCTTTACGCGTGAGATTTTGCCGAAATTTTTTGTAATTGCTGACTTTTAATTCGCTTCTTTTCATACCAAAATAATTAAAATTGGCCAAGCCGTTTAATGAGTTTAATTAGTGGGGGTCCCATGGAACCCCCCCCCCCCCGGGCACTAACGGAAGTTATGTGAGCATATTTTTAAAATAAGAAAAGAAACCGTGAACTCAAGCATTTTTTTTTGCCTATATAATTTCACAACACACATGGTAAGAAAGCAATTATTAGTAACATTTTTTTTTTCAAATATTGACCCTTTAATGATGCTTAAAACAATTTGATCATGTACGTTGCCAACCGTTACTCTTACAAACTCTATGGGAAAATGACGTGTAATTTGTAACCCGTAAAATACAGATTCCCTAAAACTGACTCCGTTTTTGTGTTAAATAATATCATTATATCTGGTCTTCTAAATAAGTTTCAAAATTTTTGATGTAAGCCAGGCTCATTTGAAGTTTTCCGTCTTTTTGCCACTTTTTCATGTGTTTTGAACACAAGTTTGCTCCTATTTGCACCCCAAAATAACAATCTCATTTGGTATTGCTGATTTGGGGTTGTCTTATGATCCTTCATATGTTGTATAATTTCGTCGTGCGAAAATTCCCGTCCCTCGGGAAAGTGGTTTCCTTAGGGAGGTCGCCAGCTACATTAAGAAATGAAACTTACCTCATCAATTACTTTTTAAATTCCAGTGTCCATACCAAGTAGGGTAATTTATTGTGAGCCCTTTAGAATTTCAAATTGTTTTATAATCATTTTAACAAGAAATGTATCAGGAAGCGACCTGTTTGCGAAGCGCAGGGGACACCCCCTCCCACATCCCCACCAAGTCACCCATACAATCATTCCCTTTTAAACAACTTTGCTAATATTCCCCAAGGCAAGATTTCTAATAGTAGGCACCCATTCGAAGTTTCTACTGTAACAAATTTAGGTTAGAGTACTTGTTTTTTAACGCCATCATAAAAGCACTTTGTTTCCTCCTGTGATTGCTAGGGGGTTATATGGTACTTTTCTTTTTCCCTATTTCATATTTTGATTGCAGTGGCTTATTTTGAATATTTTTCCCTCCAGCATTTGGTTTTAAAAATTGCAAGAATATTTAGTTGATATATCCATCTACTTGTATGATTCAAAAAAAAAAACCACTTACACATTCAAGTAACATGCCTTAAGATCTTTATTTTAAGACCGTTGCCCTCTAACATGGTGAGTGTGGTGAGGTGAACCACTTACAAAATTCAAAATGGTTCTATCAATTTTGCATGAGAAACTACGTAAATACCACCAGGAAGAGGGGCAAGGGTTCTTGCGCTTTGTGAGAGAAGAGGGCCACACCCAGCCCTGGGCCACTTGCTTATCATTCACTGCAATATCGTCAATAATATTTTACTTTTTACTGGTCAGGGTCCCACCTCGATCGGGTTGGAATTACATGGTTAGCCCCTATAGGGATTCCGAGCCATAGAGGATTTATTTTGGGGGTGCGAGGACTCAAAAAGTGGGCTTTTTTTGTAAAAGTGGACCTAACACCCTAAAATGCGTCCTTTATTGACTACTAGCGGGAGGCCCGCGATTCGCGCGGGCTTCCCGCTAGCTGAGTGAACGGGAGCGATCACTGCAATGGAAGCGATCAACTGAAAGGAGCGATCACTGGAACAGATCGCATGACTAATGAATCCGTGTGGGGGGGGTCCCTGTCTTTTCCTGTAGTTCGCACTCCCCGTGTCCATCACATTTGCTTTCGTGCAAGAATTCGTACACATAAAAAAAAAAATTGATTTATTCTTCTTCAACGTTTTCTTTGCACGACAGAAATGTGAGGACCAGGGAGTTGGGACAGCACCGCTGAAAAAATATACGTACGGATCACTGAAACACGCGAAGCAACCACCATGTTTACGGTCCCGGGAATTCTTTATGCAATTGATAGAATTGTCTGTGGTTTGTGTCAAGTCTACAGGAGGGACCAGAAAGCATTCAATTTGGGTTGGTGATGACCATCATTTGTGGTTATCATTTTTCAGAGAGGAATAGGAAATTCCAGGTGGACTGGTGTGAATCTATTCATGACAACTGACTAAAATCAATAGTTTCACAATGATTCACTGGTAGCGGTTCTTTTTTTCTGGCCCTGTTTATTGGAATGAATGTCCCATTGGAAAGGATGGAGTAGTTTATCATCTCATTTCCTGGCACCTTTAAGGTGAACAAGAGATTTCATATACATAAGACCACAGGTGATTTGTATATGCTTTAAAGGTGCTTGTGTCCGATTTATGTCTATTGTATTCTCTCCTTGATAATGATATGAGATGAGAAAGCCTGGGCTACGTTGCACCATGACGCCCCATCAAGGACCGTTGGAAACAAACTTGCGGTTTTTGATGGTAGAAGCAATAATGTATATTGGAAAGCCGTATTCACATACAACATTTGACAAATTCAAATCGCTGTCAAAATCCCATTTGTTTCATAATTGTTATTCTTAGTTTGCTTTCCTTTTGTCTTGCATCTTCTCTCTTTTTGTTTATGTGCTTTGTATCCTGTGGAAAAAAAAAGGCGCTTTAAATGTTGTAATTATGTATGTTCTGGGTAATCATAAAATCATACTAAAAAACAGGGGCGTATTTGCTCATTACTGGTGATTGTAAGTTATTGAACTGCGCCATGGAATTGAGATTTTTATTAGCTCATAGCGGTGTGGGGGGCAGCATGGGCACGTGCCCAGTCTTTGAGTGATGCCTATGTAAGGGCTGTTAGACCCCCTTTTCAGCGATCGCTGTACCCAAAGACCCCATGCATATATTTTTGAAAATGTCATCGCAAAGACCCCATAGTATTTTTAACATTTTTTGGCAAAATTTTTGAAAATTTTCACTCAAAGACCCCTATTTTGGGTGAAATTTTTGAAAATTGTCTAAAAAGACCCCATTTAGGGAGAACATTTTGCACATTTTGCACCTGAGAACACCTTATTTTTGGGACATTTTGGCTGTCCCTCTCAACCAAGACCCCCAATTTTTTTTAGTCCTCTGTCACTGAATGCCCTGGCTTTGAAAGCGTCAGCTTATACCCATATCCATTTCATAAGTAATTGCCATCCAGCAAGAAACTGAGTTGCGTGAAGACTCATCAACAATCGATGCCTATTTCTTCACGTTTGTATCAGACTATGAGTCCGGAGGACTATAGTTTCCTGCCATAAAAAAAAAAAAAGAACCCGAGTTGTGTGTGCCTAGCTACATTGCATTCACGGAAAGGGGAACTATATACATAGTATGAAATTACTATGACGTTGTCGTGTGACGAAAATTTTAGTAGGTGCCAACCATGTGGACGTAGGTCCAATTATGGCAGATCTAGACAATATAAACAGCTTACAACTTTAATTAAAAGAATGTTAACCCTTAAAGATAAGAAGCAAGAAAATGGCAAGACAGTTTGACCAATCCAAACTGTTAAATCACCTCGCGTTTTGTGCCCATTTTATAGTACTTTTTTCTTCCAATATGGGAATCCCGCCACCACAGGCAATCTTCTAAGAGAGCTTAACTTCAAGTTTCAGTTAGAATTATAGTGCTTTAGACCAACTTGTTTTACAAAAACTAAATTTACCACATGCTCCTGTATATTTTTTTTTCAAAAAAGAGGCTTCTTAGGCTGTCAAATTGTGACCTATTTTTTTAAATTTTGATCAATGAATTTTAGCAGTTAATGCATCATACCCCTAAAAGGCAAAATGTTGTACTCCAAAGATGAACAAAGTACATCTTCTCATCCTCATCTTGCTTGCTACATGCACATTCCATGTAAGAATATACAAAGTGGAAATTCAGCATAGAATTATTGAAAATATTAAATTTAATCCCAGTATTTAATAGCAAAACTCTTTTTCTTCTTTGTAGTCAGAGCACAGTGGTGGCTCCCATTATTTTTTTTTCAGGGCAAAGAGGGGAAATTCATGGGCTTTATCTAAGGAGTGAAGGGGTCATCGCCCCACATTTTCATGAAATACTCTGAAAAAGTTTTATTTCAGCCACGTTTTTGCAAAATATGTCAATGTTCTCTCCAAGTGTGAGTAGCAATTGACACACATGGGCAAGATTGGATTTTGGAAGGCAGAAGTCCCCAAAATTGGCATTTTGTTAATATTTTGCAAAATTTTGCGATGGGGCAAAGGGTCCAACTCTGATATCCATGTATGACTCCCTTCCTGGCCTTCCTCTCCTTCTTTCCCCTTCTCTGTTCTTTCTCAATCCCTCCCTCTCCCTCTATCCCCTTCGTTCTTTCATGAGAGAGCGTGGCCCGCTGGTTAGGGCATTTGCCTTTGGTGCAGGAGGTCCTCGGTTTGAGTCCCGGTAGGGCCACTTGCTGGGATTTAATTCCGGAACCAAATTATGGATTTGAGGTGTATAAGAACTATTGATTAAAACTGGAATTCCGCTCTGCACATGGTTCATTTGGACTTGGGCAAATGGACTATGAGAATATCCTGTCCTTCGGAGGGGACATTAGGCCGTTAGTCCCATGTGCATGGAGAATCAAGCTTGTACATGAAATCGCCGCAGTTTCCATAAGAGTTAGGATGAAAACTGGATGTTCCAAGTCATCCTGGAACCCTGGGCATCAATGGAAAGCAGTGTCTGAACACTGAATGATGTACTCAAGCTAAATAAGACATAAAAATATAAATGCCAGAGGGCATTTCATGATCCACAGTCTCTTCTCCCGACTTACCTTAAAAAAATGATATTTTTATATCATCTGAACTGTTGGCCTAAGTATAGTATGTGTTCCTTATCTTAACTCCATTGGGGGGGGGCAGTTTCTGCCCCCCCCCCCAGTATCTCGGAAATCGATTGATGAACTATCATATGTGTGGTACCAATGGATAGCTATGGCCCTCCCGAGTCCATTGATACCAAAAGAAGTACAAACATGCCTTGTATGATGTCACAGTGACGTCAAACATGACCTCATGCAAAAATGCGAAAAATATAAAAAAAAATTGCAAAATTCAAGCCAAAGTTGGATTTTTTGGCCATGATGTGTGTCAAAGTATGCGCACACATGCTCTTACTACAAATAAATCAAATAAATAAGATAAAACATAGTGTAACTGTATCCTTAGCACAAAAAATGGATTTCTGCTGTTCTGTGTAATTTCAATGGGAAATAGCTTTTCTTCGCACACAGTGCGTGATTACGTAACAACGCGTCATAACTATATGTCCGATTTTGTTCAAAATGGTCTTAAATCGAGCGCAAGGCTTCAAAGAAAAAAATCATGTAAAATAACAAATAGGTGAGATACGACAAAAAATGTCGAGGGGGCGGATTCCGCCCCACCCCCCTTTAGGGTTAACATGCAAATTTTATCATACTCTAGAAGAAATTTGTAATTTTGTGTTTTCTGTAAACGGACAGAAATTACAACACAATGACCCGTGAGGCATTGTGATACAGACATTTGCTCATAACATAAAAACACACACCATAAAAATTAACCTTTTTGTCAGATATCTTGAGAAATATAAGTAAAAGTAACAGTGCTAGGATCACAAAATACATGTTTAAGTTCCTTTACATTGAAACTATTCTGATTATAGAGTGGTGCCATTTTTCAGTCAAACATCATACAAAATATTTAGACCTACACTTTACCTTCACTTGCTCAGACTTTGTGGGTTCACTTAGCTTTAATTTCAGAAAATATTAATTAAAAGAAAAGTGCACTAAAAAAATAACTTCCTGGATCTACTCAATAAAAAGTGTAATTGGGTTGCATTTAATATTATCGAGTAATTTCAATGAGTAATCTAAAGTTATCACTAATCATGTAAGTGAATTTAGATAGCTCAAAAAGTTTGAATTATAGTACAGCTCATAACATTTTTCCACATGTACTAAAAATCCATTATCGCAAATCCCACTTGGCTTTTGTTTAAACGCTTTCGCGATTACCCGGCTTATGGGGCGCGTATCTGCTAATCAACTGAACTTGAACTTGCCTGCCCAGCTCACAACCCACAGTGTTGTTGGCCGTACTACGGCCCCCGACTCCGAGAAAAGGGTGACAACACACCGACATGGCGTAAATATTATAATATAGAGATCGCAAAAATGAACAAATATCATACAAAACATGAAATGACTCCTCGAGATGGTTTTTGAATCTCTATCAAGATTGAATGGAAAATAAGATACTAAATTACGTACAAAGTATGAAATGAGAATCTCCCTAGGCTATCGTCCCAGATAGTGCCTTCTTTTCGTTGTTTAGATTCATGAGTAATTCATATGTCCGTCTATTCTTTGCCCCATTCGTGTCCACAAAATTAAGCGGTCATTTTATCTGCCCCTTATAAACGGCCTGATTCCATACCTACATAATTCCCCAATCTTCGTCAGAACACGACAAAACTCTAATTCACGATCGCAAATTCGATCTTTAAAATCCTTCATTTCTTGCGATTCGACTTCCATTTTGGCACGAAGTCACCAAAACTCCCCTGTTCCCAAATCTAGGTCAAATTCATTGCAAACCGATTATTTTCCATAAAAACCACTTTATAAGTTGTTGTGTAAGGACGCCATTTTTTTTTTAGGCTAGGTGTTCGTCAATTCTTGCATTCTTTCAGGTTAGTTCCCTAAATTCACACTATCTGCGGTGCTACAGAATCGTTAGTTTTCGAATTATTTCCCGTTCAAGTATCATTTAAAAAGCTCTTAAAAATTACCTTTGTTGTCAAATTCATAAGACTTTCAGATATTTGTAAACACCATTATTAAATCAATTTATAATATAAATATGTTTTGATAAACATGGCTTTTAGGCAAAGGACTAGGACCGCAAGTTTTGCCCATCTCAGATTACCCTATGAGGTTTAAGTATTCCGATTCCATTGTAAAACCACGCCCACGCACTGCCACGCCTTGGCCCGCGCACTGTCACGCCTAGAAACACTTGTAATAAACAATTTCATAACTTCTTAAGAATCATTCTGGGTCTAAATCTCAAACAACCAACGTGCTTGAAGACTTGTCTCAAGTTGCCAGAATATTGTGAGCTTTTGAAGTTTTTGACTTCAGTCACTGATACAAGGGAGGTAACAACTAGGTACCTTAGGCGGATGGCGAGGGATGGGATTACAAGAAGAGTGTACCACCGTGATCTTTGTAGCAGGACACCCTCCTTTATTGGGCACCCCCATTGGAGGTCCTGTCCGTGAAAAGACTCGACCGCTTCGGAGGCTTAACACCCCCTTTGGTAGCGCTATCACTATTGTCCTTGACACCCCCCCATGAGCCTGCTGCGGAGGACCTCCACCATAGGAGGTGAGTACCACGCTTCGGAGGCTTAACATCCCCCTTGTACGTTTCACTTCTTCTGGCCAAGTTCTCCCCAATAGCCCCTCATTGAATCCCAGATGACTTTCTGATAAGCAGGCACCAAAATCTTGTATAATATCTTTTGTATCTTTTATATCATTTTGTTTATATATTACATGCATTTTATACATTCGATTGTTTAAAGTCATATTTGATATTTGTTTTTCGAAACCGCTACGGAATTTTGGATGGAACGAGCAACTCCGCACCCCGTGTAATATGCGCGCCCTCCCGTATGCATCAAGTTTCTTTGTTTATAAGAAGATTATATTGTGCTCGCATCGTATGTGTTTCAGGATAATTCTGAATCTATCTTCTAAATAAATAGCTTGCAAGATAGCCAAGGTCTATAATAGGAAATATAGAATATTTCCCGGTAATTTCTGCACTTACCAATTGAGCATCTTTTAGCGAGAAATTGAATTATTTCACCACTGACAACTCAACGGTCCCGAGACTAGTGCGATCGCGTATATGTTTTTTATCCGGCCGCGCACCCTTACGCGCGCACGGATTAATTGTTACAAACGGTCATTATTCGATGGACCCTGACGAGTGGGAAAAATCTCGGTCGAAGAACCGTGAAAACGAACCCGGAAATAAAGCTTTTCAGCCAATCAGAATTCGCAACCCATTCGGATTACTACCCTCCCCGCTCGCACCGGGTCTTGAAAATGAAGTTTGGCCCGCCTTCTTTGGAATAATGCCCATCCAACCTGGGCATTTATGAACCGCCTACCACATTACCATGAAAGAGAGTCGGTCGTCGCTGCACTTAACTAATCTTATAATCGTTTCAATTGTACAGCCGCAATTGGGGAGAAGAAATTGTGACGTGTGCCCCTTCTATGTAGTGGTCGTGCACATATAGGATAATTATACTATTATCTTGATCGTCGTTCTGTTGCCTGTTGGTCATCCATTGGATAAAAGGCTTCAGAAAATTTCGCAAAAATCATAATTCAAAACATGCAATGTATGGGTTCCGGTATCAGAATGTGAATGGTACACCGAAATTGACGGGTATGGTCTACCCCGGCCTCTCAAAATGCAAATGAATCCATTGTTTGATACACAAAGTTCATTATATTTTAGATGGCTTACTGCTTAGCCAATAGCTAAGAGTTTACTTTATCTGGGTTAAAGGTTCTCATTTAATATGAAAACAAACCATGTTCCCTAATTTTTTTTTTCCACCCTTTTTGTATGTACTTAATACTCACCTCGTATATCTAACATGACTTATGCCCGCAATGAAAGATGAGTAACAGCCTTACAACACAAACAAATGCATGTGGAAGTGGCTAATGTGGTTCATGACCCCCTTCGGCAATTCTATAATACTTGTCCCATTGGGAGCTATGGTGGACCAATAATAATTTGACAGTTGTCACCAAATCACTACAATCGTGCCACACTAGCCTGGTATTGTCGTAATGGGCGGCTTCAACGTGAAATCGACGAGTGGGTTCTTCACTTTGATTGGGTAAAAAAACTCACTCGAATAGATTGAATTCCGGTCGAACGAAATCTTCAGAGAGATGTCACACTGGGCCATATTATGTTTTCAATCACAATGTTTTAAACTTTGAGTTAAAACGCTCTTTGATTACAATGAAAGCTAATAGCAGAAGAAGCCAGTATTTAAAAGTGACACGCGGTCGACCGGAAAGTTTACCCACGAAAATTGTCAGCCAAGCAAAGCGAAATTCCACCGATACGCTGCAATTGTGTTGCTCTCATTACAATACTTGAGATATCACTTAGTAACTGTTATCCATTTTAAAAAGTTTTTATAATCAAACCACTAAGACTACATACATTTTAATTTATTGGCCAACAGTGAAGATGTTTAGGTAAGATCCGAGTAGATACGCTGAGATGTTGCGTAAGTAAGCCAGGTCCTAAACCTTTAAGAAATGACGTGAGAGAAGTGGATCGCTGTATTTAACATTGTGGACATAAAAAAACTATGTACTCACCTCAATTTTGAACCTAGAAGCGCATGCAAAAGGTCATTGATAACTTGTTTCAGAAAAAAAACACTCACTTCACAAGTTGGCCATTCTTTTTAACTAGAAGTTACAATTCGTCGCCAAAAGTCTAATACGTAAGTGCAGCGGTCGGGTGTACTAAATGACAATTTGTTCGAGGCCAACGTTTTCAATCGTGTTTTGGAAGGGTCTCAACATTGTTTGATGGGGAGGGGGAGGGTAAAACAATCCCCAGCTCATGCTTGGAGTTTGGATAATGGTATATTCACTCACATAGGCACAAAGTTTTCAATCACGCTTGATTGCCCCTAAGAAAGCACGGGGTCCTAGTACTTTTGCGAGGATGGTAGGAGTTTGATGAATTTAAAGTCTAGATGTTCCAAGTTATAGTTTTTGGTCAAACGTCTCAAAAGTAATACAGCGCACATCCTTTCAAAGTTTTAAACTTAAACTGAGCAAAATAAAACAAGGCCGTGGATGATTTCGGTCATTTTTATGAACTCCTACCATAAGAATGCAAGTACTAAGCTGGTAAACCATGAAAACTACACTCCTATTTCGGGTGGGGCACATCCATGTTGAAATGAATTAATCCTCCACCGGTTTTACTAGACATTTGGAATCTCGACCCTGTGAGGTTTACACCTATAAGGAGTGCGTAATTTGTAGCACAGCAAAGCATGGAAAACAACTAACTTTATTACCAACAACGTTCACGATCAATCATTTTTTTCGGTTAATTTTTGCTTTTCCTTCCTAATTTTTTTTTAAAAAAAATACTGTGAATTTTGCAATTAAATTCGTAAAATGGTATGCAGTATTGGGCTGTTAAATCCTCAAATACCCAGTGTTTTTATGGTACATTTTTTTCAGGGCCTTATATGTCCAACAAAATAACATGCGAGTCTTATTTGAATTTTACAGAATGTCAACATCAAGTAATCCCCTATTAAGAACCACAGATACGATGGGTTACCCGATCACGATCCAATTCCAGGTTTCATAATGATGTTTTCTCCCTCATGTGGAAATATATAATCAAAACAACTGATGGAAATTTTGACGTTAATCGTTCCGGCCGTTTGGATAGTTCGCTAGAAGAAGCAAAAAAGCGTACAAAATTGGCCATACGGAAAGTGTGATGTGTGTGTTAATGTGGGTTAACATAAACATTTAGAGACGTTTTGCAGGGCCGTACGCAGGAGTTATTTTGGTGGGGTAGGTTGGCGGGACCGGTTGAAAGCTTTCGAAAAAGTGGACCTTTTTTCGAACAAGTGGACTTTTTTATTATAAAGAAGTGGACCTAACCTCCCATAAACTGGTCGTTTTTTTGTACTTTTCTACAATAAACGTTTAAAATCATCAAAAGTGGACTTTTCTTGCAAAATTTGTCTAAATTTTGGCCTTTTTATCAAAAATTCAGCAAAAAGTGACCTTTTGCCTTTTGTGGAATTTGTGTGGGTGCGAACGCACCCCCCCGCCCCCCCCTACCCGCACCCACCCCTGCGGTCGGGCCTCGGTTTTTGTTCAAAACATCCAAAGAAACATTTCTGGACCTTAAAGACACTATCAGAATGATTTGCTAAACTAGAAATCGAAAAAATCCTCAAAATTCAGATTTTTGCATGTATGAAACACTTAACAGATATCCTAACATACCCTTCATATGATAAGACCAGAAGCAACCTCATAAGGACAGAATCGAAATTTTAGTCATTACTGTCGCGTTCGGACACTAACTACTACAACACGTAATTGATGGGGAATCGTATCATGGACACTGCCGTTTTCGTTTCCTTTTCTGGTCACTTCTACAGCTTTGAAAAGTAACTTATGAAATTGTACAGACATTTATATCCTTCACTTTGAATCTAATTCCTGCAAATTTTTTCCAATTTTTCAAATCACTGATAGTGTCCTTAAATTCTGCGGTATATGAGAAAACATGAACTTGTCTTCTGATTACAACATTTTCATTTTGTGAGTGTAACATCGGGGGCACAAGGTTGTCGATCTGATCAACCCACCTTTGAAGTACTCTAGAGTAAAAGGAATGTGAAAGTACTAAACTGCCATCCATTCTAACAACAAAAAATTACTGTAACCATGGTAAGATCCCTTTTCTGGCAGTTTCCCAATGTATATTTTTGACAAACAAACTGTAATTTAGCAGTTTATCACAAGATAAAAGTCTATACATTGGGCTACAACGGTGTCCCCACCGGACGCCAATTTTGCATGAAAATTTTAATTTTGCGCATGTATTTCTATCTCACTTTTGCAAAAAAATTGTAGTTTTTGGAAAAATATGTGCACAAAATATTTTATATTTTTGCAAAATATTTCAAGAGTTGTTTGCAAAATATTTCAGATTCATCATAGTTTTGCAAAAATATTTCAGAGTTTTGCCAAATATTCAGATTTTTGCAAAATTTTCAGCGTGTTTGCAAAAAGATTTCAGGTTTTGCAAAATCTTCAGAGTTTTGCAAAAATATTTCAGAGTGTTTTGCAAAAATATTTCAGAGTTTTGCAAAATTATGCAGAGTTTTGCAAAAACAGTTCAAGTTTGCAACAATAATTTTGGCAAAAAATATGCCATAGTTTTTGCAAGACTATTTTATAGTTTTTCGCAAGGTATGTAATAGTTTTGCAATAATTCTTTACTACTTTTGCAAGAATATTTAATAGGTTTTTTGCCGCAAAATAAAGCAGAGTTTTTGGCAAAAACTGTGGCGCCCACTCACTCACTGGCAGCTGGAGTGGGGCATGGCCTCACCATGCAACTTTCATCAAGAGTAAACCGAAATGAAGCATTTATCATCTGAAAAAGTCGTCAACCTGAAGCCAATATAAAGCGTTTAAAGTCTTAGAAGATGAATTATGGGTGAATAAGTAATGGAACAATTCAAGTCACTAGTTATAACAAAGAACTTCAGAACAGAACCTGTTAACTACGTAATAATAATAATAATATATGCCTTAACCTGAGAAGCAGCGCTCAGATCACTTTTATTCTGTCCATTTTGGCCATAGAAAGGCTGCAGAATTCCCTAAATTACCGTTTAAAAAATCCCATCAGTCCCATCCACCAGATCGGTTCCGGCGCCCCCGATTAAGTCCGGTATCCTTCGACTCTAGCCGAATAGTAATGACAGCTTTGGTAAAAGAATAGGGACGCGGTCATAAATAGGTCGTCTGATGTATGTGATGGTTCTCGAATCAATTTCTTCTTAAATGCACAATTTCAGTTTTTCGGTTTACATGCTTAACCTGAAAATGTATTCGGAGTCCTCAATAACACTTAAAACAATGTAAAAATAATTCATGTTAAACATGTCCATTTTCCCATCCCCTGGACAATGTCCCTCTACCTCCAGACAATTCCATACCTCCATGACACTGTCCCATACCTCCAGGACAATGTCCCATATCCCGGGACAATGTCCCCCTACCTCCAGGACAATGTCCCTACCTCCAGGACAATGTCCCATATTCCCTGGACAATGTCTCCATACTCAGGACAATGTCCCTACCTCCAGGACAATGTCCATATCACAGACACTGTCCCATACCTCCGGGACAATGTTCCATACCTCAGGACAATGTCCCATATTCCAGACAATGTCCCAGACTTCTGACAATGTCCATATACCCAGGAAATGTCCCTAACCTCCAGACAATGTTCCATATCCCCAGGACCACGTTGCATGCCCTAGGCCGCTTCCCATATCCCCACGACAATGTCCCATACCCCATGACAATATCCCTTCCCCAGTACAAGTTCCCATACCCCAGGACAATTCCCATAACCACAGGACAATTTCTTATACCCCAGGACAATGTCCCATACCCCAGGACAATGTCCCATACCCCAGACAATTTCCCATACTCCAGGAAAATATCCCATACCCCAGGACAATGTCCCATACCCCAGAACAATGTTTCCATACCTCCAGGACAATGTCCCAAACCTCCGACCTGTTGCATGGTGAGGCCATGCCACACTCCCGCATGCCATGGTGGTGAGGCTCCACAGATTGGGGAGTTTGAACTGGTTGTTAAACATAGCTCGTAGTTCGCCTCCGGTCCCAATTTCGGTTCTTTCCTTGATTCCGGACGTGCCTCGAAAATTGCTGCGCTGTCTCCGATACTATTCGGAAAATTTTCTCACGCAAAATTAATATTTTGTGCGAAAATATCATGAAAACAATTTTTGCAAAACTCTGCTGATTTTGCGGCAAAACTATAATAGTCTTGCAAAACTGTACATAGATTTTTCAGCAAAAGTAGTAAATAATTATTGCAAACTATTACATACTTTTCGCAAAACTATAAAATATTCTGCAAAACTCTTGCATATTTTTTTGCAAAATATTGTTTGTCAAAAATCTCTGAAATGTTTTTGCAAAACTCTGAAATATTTGCAAACAACTCTGAAATATTTTTGCAAAACTTGAAATATTTTTGCAAAATCTGAAATATGTTGCAAAACTCTAAAATTTTTGCAAAACTATAAAAGCTTGTTGCAAAATTTTCCAAACTACAATTTTTTTTGCAAAGTTAGAATACAGCGCCAAAATTAAATTTTTCATGCACCAAAATTGGCGTCAGTGGGACACCGTTATTGGGTTGGGCTATTCCAAAAATTATCCACACCCCCAAAATATGACAATTTCAAAATTTCGAAATGACTATGCGAATTCCCAAGCTTTTTTGACAAATCAGGGTTGCATTTTTCATCATGTACATATTTGGGTAATTGTGACCAAAGAGAACGGAAAGGGTGGAAAACAGGCCCTATTTTTTAAAAAGTGATAATATTCTTCAGGAGTGAGATTTATTTTCAGTGGGGAAGCAGTAAAGTCAATGGGACATCCCAGACTCATCTTGGGTTGGTTAGCTAATCTTTAATTAGCTATTCAGTGCAGTTGTTCAATTGGAATATTGGATTTGTTGTTTTTTACGATTTTCATTGTGGGAATTCTATTGCATGGATTTCATGATGGGAATTCCAATGCATTTTTGGAGAGAAAGAGTGGGAATTCCAACTTTCATCTTGGGGGTGTGAATAATTTTGGAAATAGCCCATAATTCGCCCAATATATTATATTTCCAGTCGTTTTGTATTGAATTCCTTTTTGCAGTATACTGACAACGTTTTAAGTATTTTGGGCCCAATGGATGCCAAAAGTAGGCTACATGGGCGGCCGCAGGGTTAAAACATAGGAGGGGCGGCGCGAAACCGAAAACATCATAGGGGGGCGAAACATTACAAGATAAATATATCTATAAAAAGTAAAAAAAACACTTTTATTTATTTTCTTCTTTAAAAACCCCTGTTTTTCATAAATTTTTTAAATCCTCGGGGGAGTCCCCCCCCCCCGCCACCACCTGGCGACGCCCCTGATAAGTACTGAGCAGCTTTATGCTGTTAACGAAACTCCTGCAATATTTACTTTCCAAAAACTCATTTTCTAATGCAAATTTGATAGAAACAATTTTGAAATTTTCATGAGGTTAACTAAAAATGCTTCCTGGATATGATCAACGTCTTAAAATGGCCGTTCGGTGGATCACCGTCCGTTTTTGAAAATGTTACGATTTGGTAAACGCTTTCTATAAAAATGAGGTTACTGCTTTAATTCTCTCTGAGGCAGTTACTCCGTGGTTGTCGTTGACTTTTTAATACTGAGCAACATGGCATCTAGACCATCAGACCCAGAAGGTTTGATCAAACGAACGATGCCGGTACCACATATCGAAACAAGGGAAAAATCAGAGGAAAAATATAAATTTTGCCCAAATATGAAAGTCGGCCGGAGAAGACCCGCTGACTGTTGTGTGGCTCTGAGGGAGGGGTAAAAGTTTACTACGGGGGTTCAAATGTTTAAACTGTTTTAAATCTAATGTAATGTAGCTCAAATTATCCCTTAGGTAACCCAGAGTAAAAAAGTCAATTGGGTCACATGCGTGTGATGCGTCCTTTCCAAGATATTTGGGGAAAATCCGGGGGGGGGCACTCGACACGAAATTGGGTACAGGTGTGCGGCCACCGGGTACAAAAAATCTGCCCTAGTTTATAGTGACCAAATTAATTATACAAAAATATGACCAATTTATATAGGTGGTTCCGAAATTTAGACCCATTACTACAGGTGGCTTTCAAATTCGCACCATTTTATAGTAATCTTAGCAAAATCGGCCCATTTAATAGTAACTTTTTCCCAAAAAAAACAGAAAAAAATAAACCATTTCATTTGTTTTAGGCGGAAAAATTTGAAAAATCGGACCCATTTCATAGGAAAATGGGTGACAAAAATGAAAAAATGACCCATTTATATAGTAGCATTACCTCCAAAGGACCCATCTTTATAGTAGCCTGGTGGAAAAAAAGACCATTGCTTATAAGGCTGTTGAAAATGGACCCATAGCGGTGGCACATATGTACCTACCCTTTTCACTGAGTACCCCCTCCCCCCGGGGAAAAATAGGGGTCTAAAGGTCATTTGTATCTTCAAGAAAGGTCAAACCCCTTTGGCTGATGTACTAATCTTTAAGGTTGCATAAAACCCGCCATTAAACAATTTTTTGAAACATCTTACGGACAGTTCAGATCCCTTGGAAAGGTTTGTCTACAGGGTGATACCACAAATTGTGTGCATCGGAATACTGTGGACCCTGAAATCGAACTATCATTCAACCGTAATTTTTCTGACATAATCGTAATACTCATTCTTTACACTACAACATCTGAAAAATAAAAGTAATCGTTGAAAAATGAACGCAGTATGAATAGTTTTGTCACCTTTCCCCCATTTTCTCTATTCCATGGAGTTCACCACATCAAACCACAGTTTATGCAAACGAACGAGACCTCACTCAATTGGCCAATGAAAAGTGGTTTATTTGTGGCACTGGTATGTTAAAAAATATAACAAAACATTTCTCTTTTCTCAAAAACAATAACAATATAAAGCTGTAAGTTTTTTCTTCAACAATTGTGTGTTTGCCACAAAATATTGTGCCATGCAAAGATAGGATCAAAGAAAAATTACGGATTATTAAATTAACAGCATGTTAAAAAACAGATTGAAAAAGCTTGGGATTGAGAGTTCTTGAATAAAAGTGTATTGCAAAGAACGACTGATCAGATGCCAAACTTTCATTGATCAAATGACATGTTTTAAAACAAATTTGAGACAGATATTTTGGATAAGAGCTTTTTGCATAACGATATTACAATTAAGGATACTGGTCAAATGTTAAAGACACTTTGATACTTGCTCTTGCCAGTCCACAAAGTCAGTTTCAAACGTACCGTAAACGATATAAACGTTATGTATATAAATGGCTTCTTGAGCTTGGCAAAGAAGGTATATAATTAGGTCTTTTGTCTTAGTTTTCAATGAAGTTTTCCTCAACGTTGATTTCTACCTTGAACTTAAAGAATTATCTTCAAAGTTAACCATTTATGACAATGGAGATAAGCTACTTGAAGATAAAAATAGTTAAATTGAGAGAATAAAGGTATTAAAACAGATCTTGGTTTTCATATCTAGACCAGTGATGAATTGACTTTTTTTGACTGCTTTACAATGTTTAAAATTATAAATAATATGATGTATTAAATAATTAAGTCATGCACTGATTTTATAATTCACTGAATCTGATTATCTGCAATTTATTCTTTTGAAGCAAAAATCAGAAAGATTTCGTCACCAATTCACACTGAAAACCCAGCGTCTTAAAATCCCATTGGAAGGGGGTGGTTGGTGGTTAAAATGGATTAGCCTACAAAATCTATCACATCTGCCTCATTTCTTCATTTCCAGCAGAAAGTAGAAGATAGAATATATGCCAATTACCAAAACATCAACTTTTTTAATAAATAGGTAATGGTCAAATTTTGTGTCTTCGGGCACAATTTTGTTTTTTTGATACACACTGTAGGAAACATTGACCATTCAGTCCCCAAAGAGTCGGCTTTATCCATATAAAATGTGTTAAATGTCCAGCTGTAAAATCCCCTCCCCCATCACCCTATCTCCCTACATAAAACACCTCCATTTCCCTACCCTACACCCATTCCCCCCTCACAACACACTATTCTCCTTCTCAACAAAAAATTCCGATTATTTGGCCATGAAAAACCTGTCATAAAAATGTTTTAAAATATTGGAGAAAGATATTTCAAGTATGCTCTTTCTATTAAACATTGAAAAAATTTTGTAGATATTTGGTACCAATGACTATAGCGTTTATGTATATAAGATCTTTTAGAATTTGCCTTTTTTGTATCAATACTGAAATCCCTAAAACTATAAAAAAAACATTTTAATACAGCTGTAAATTCAGTGAACATACACTGCTGACAACCTAAGGGTTAAAACAGGAGAAAGAGGGAATTTTCCATAAAAGGTTGGCTAAAGCCTATTGAAATCACAAATAAACTAATAGGAAAAAAATTCAACATTAATGTTGACAATGGTCGGGCGTTGTCGCATCTATAATTTCTCTAGGAAATTTGATTGATGGGTTAGAGCATTTGCCAAACGTAAGTAGTGTCATTGTCGCATTGAGTTTTTCGACGGGAGAGGGGTGGGGCACGGCTTCTCCATTAGTAAGCGGGCGGTAGGCCTTAGTACCAATCATGGGATGACATTTGATATTGTGGTCCAACACCCAAAAAAAACGTGTGGGGGGACATGTCACCCTCGTCCCCACCGATTGACGCCACTGCACATAAACCCGTATTGTCGTTTCAGGTGACGGTTGGAACCCCTCCCGGGATGGGAAAAGCAGACTTAAAGGAGGATGGCCCGAATTAATGATATGAAAATTTTCGTTTGATAGATTGGCCCTTAACCCCAAAAATCCATCTGCAAAGTTTCGCGCCGATTATTTCAAGCCGTTTTGGATGTGAGAGCGAAAACGTGATTTGTTAGCCATAGAGTACTGTGTTAAAATTAATATGGTCGACCAAAAAAAAGGGGCACTTTTCCACTCATTAACTCCAAACCAAACACCTTTATCCCCAAGATTTCACAGGGTTTAAATGAGGAAAAATAGTAGCTTTCTTCTGATACCAAAATTTGGCCACTTCCGGTAAAATCTGGACTTCTGGGGACGAGGGGCTTTTAGCATAGGGCATGGACCTTTAATGGATGCACTTAAAATGCTAACTTGGAAGTATTGTAAGTGAACCTAACTCAAACAGAATACATACAGCATACAATTGGGTGGGTGTTTGATACAGTTAGTATTTTCTGTACAAAAATAAAATAATCAGGGGGCTTATTCATGTTAATGACCAAAATGATTAATTCGTAAATACTGAATTCAATAATTTTGTTATTTTTTTTTTTTTTTTTAAATAAAGGTTTAAGATTGTCATAGGTACCCTTAACTTATTGCCCCGCGCGGGAGAGCGGGGAATAACTTGCCAGACATGGAGTTTTTGCTGTATTGAAGCCTTAAGAAGCTTGGTCATAACGATTTTTTCTGAAATTGAAAATGATGAACGTGCTAAATTAATTAATGGTTGTGATGAACATGGCATAAATATTTATGCAAACACAAAGTAGTTTTGTTTGGGTGTAAGTAAAATGACGATACAGTGTGAGAATTGTATTTTTAGTGGTTTTAACAAATTATATTGGATCTGTACAAAGGTTCAGTTCCACTGTTTATAGTCCGGGTCAAATATCAGGCAAGTTGGGCGAAGTGGCCATCAGCAGTGCCTGGTTATATCATTTCATATCAGAAATATTACATTTTTCTTGACAGTCATGACATCATTTACGATGGTCGAGTCGACTATTAGGTACTACCGTACACTTGAACCAGAGTATAGTAAACTTGAGTTAAGTTTACAACCAACACCACTATTTATACCATCAGTTTTCATTAAAAGTCACATACACTGGCATTTTTTTGTTTGGCAAATTTTAATTATTCTCATTCTTGCTATTTCGGATGTTTTAATAATCCTGCCATTGCGCGGGGCTTACATTTTTTTGGTGCCCAGCACCAACATGTTTCTTAGCGCAGCGGCCGAGCCTTGAAAAGTGCTCTAGTTTTCGAGATACCCCTCCCCCACCGTACAACAAACCACAACCTCCCTTTATTTGAAGGATAAATTAATATAAGATTTACGAAATGATGGTTGTGGTTGAAAATATTGGGGGGCAGGGAATGATTTTCTATGCCGAACAATAAATTTTGGGCTGCAGTTAAAGCGAATTATTATATTTTTTTATTTTTAAGTAAAATATTACAATCTTAATCTTTATGGTATCCTTTTTTGTTTATTGATATAGGTTTTTTAAACGTTGCAGAAAGGGTTTCAGGTATACGTCGTTTTTGGTGACACGTGATAAAAAGGATGCTTGTTTTTAGGAAAAATGTTATTTTTGGGCTAAAATTCAAGACCTTTTATATATTGTATAAAACAAATCTATAATTATAAATGTCAGAGATTGATAGTATTGCCTGATGATTAAAATTTGTTTTGCTAAAAAATTAATAAAATCTTGAGATTCTTAAGTTTTGAGCTCAAAAACGTGATTTTTTGACCCAAAAACACCCCTGCCCCAAAGTTGTGACAAACAACCATCATTTTTTAAAAATTATTTATGACTATCTTTCGAATAGAAGTGGTTGCGTTAATTTTGTTGTACCGAGGGGAGGGTGTTGTCGACAATTTTGCAGTCCCAAACTGCTCCACTCTCCACTATTTCTTGTTTTATTTTGAGAAATGTTATCACAAACATAATAACAAAGTTACGGTTAATTGTAACAAAAAGTAGTAACCAATTAATAATTTTACTACTTGTGTGTCGAATTAAGCGACTTTGAAGTTGAATAAAATTGAACAGTTGTGTAAATGTAGTTGAAGTTGTAATTCTTGATACTTTTAAGTCAACCAGATTAAAATCAATTATCTCAGTTAATATTCAAAGTTATAAGACAAGTTGATAAGCACACACACACACTCCTCAGTCGGGGGATGAAGTTTGTGGATCACGAAATGGCCTCCTTCAATTAGTTGTCCGTTTTGTTTTATCTTTGATTACACAAAAGGTTGGAACTCTTTTACAAGCCATCTGGTTTTCATTTAGGTCATTTGTAACGCTATAAATTAAATATTGACGAGTTCAAAGTTGGCTCTACTAAATCAAAAACCAATGTTGATTGTCTTTATCATTTTGAGTCACAATAACTTGTTTGGAAATATGGCTAACGCACAACTCCGGTACTTGTGTTGGGCAAGACCCAAAGTAAAACACCAAACCGAGGGGAAGTCGACGCTTGATTGGCTCAGCAACCCACTCGGACGACGGATTTCAATCCCGGTCGACCGAGAATCTCGTGAGGGGTGTTGGCACGGTGTGGCCAAGTTGGTACCATATGGGAGACTTTGAAAATATTCGAACATTATATTTTAAATGGCCATATTGCTGTATACAATTAGTAAGTTTTTGCATATCTGGACTAAACTAGCCATTAAGTAGATAATAGAACACGTGGTCAAGGGGTGAATTTTATGCGAGATTAGTTTACGGAAAACTCTGGATTAAAAAAAGCTTTGGAATAAACCACGTGGGGTTAATCCTTCCAACTAAGTGAAAAAAATGTCTTGTGAAATTTGAAACCGTCATCCTGTCCAGGGCCAGTCACGTCTGCAACGTTCCACAGTTGTAGTGTAATAAGGAACGCACCGGTTAGATTTCAGGAGGTCGTGTATGTTTTTTAGGAGGGGTGTCACTTTACACTTGTTACCTCAACTAGGTATGGATCAGTGAAGTGTTAAATCAGAAAAATCAACAAACATCATAAAAAAATCAGATTTTGCATGGTGTTGTACAGTATAGCTATTCTAGTATCCCCTAAAGTGCTTTTAGATTAGACATAAAGCAAACCAATAGGCTAGAATCTGATTTTTGTCATTACTGTCCGTACGGCATACTTTCTACAACACGAAAGAGAATGGGGATGCACAGCTTTAACACTGCCGGTTTTCTTTCTTTTAAGTCAATTTTGACAGTTGCAAAAAATTAACTTTTGGATTCTTTAGACTTATCATTCTCTTTTTATAGCTATTCCTGCAATTTTTTGACTTCTTTGACTGAATTACTGATATTGTCTTTAATCCTCCCTCATAGGTGGAAGCGTTTTTGTTAGTTAGTTACTTCGTAATTCGCCTATTTGCGAAAAAATACACAAAACTCGGTTTCCAAAGCAATGTAATTATGGCACCAAGTTTAATAAAGAGGATATAGCCGGACCTAAGACAACCGTTATTATAGCGACAAACAATAACAATATGCTCAATCAGAAGGTAGCAATACTCGACGAGCCAATGATCTGAAAATTATTAACATGTAAGAAAACAAGAGTTGGTAGTGGGCTGTCCCATGCAATCCGGTCGAATGAAAGAAATGAAATGAATAGAAAAGAGTCCACGCAAAGGTAGGCGGGCCAATCTTAAAGCATCCCCAGTCGACCGGAAAGAAATAAGAACGAGTGGGGTATTATCGCTGATTGGCTGAGCGATTCGGGTCTCGCGTGAATTTTTCCCGGTCGGCCGAGGCTTTCCCATTCGTCCGGGGCCATCGAAGATTGACCGGCGTTGGCTAACCATACGTGCACGCTCACGTGATCCAAACCGCTGATTAACAGTGTGCATTGTAAAAAACGGCAGTCCATACCAAAACAAGTACATGTACTGCCGCGTTCATGAAAATTGCCGCGATTTTTGGAATTATCTTTATGGAATGAACTTTGTTAGAAATTATTATTTTAATTCTGGCTCGGCAGGAAAGCCTAACTGGCATCTTAGATTCAAAACAAGTTCCCATTTCAGAACATTTTTAAAAAAAACTTTTGATTTGTTTTTATAATCTTGAAGTTGATGACTTTATAATTTAATCGGAATGCTTGGCCTCGGTGGTTGAGAAGTTGGCTTGAATTCTTTTGTGCGATCAGTCTTTGTACACTTGAAGAATACGGAGGTTTACTTACACTGCAAATAAAACAACATCAGTATTTTAAGATCACGACAACCATAAAACATTTGCTCTGTGTGCAATAATTTCTTGTACTTTAATCAGTTTAAATCACATGAATGAGTTAATAAAATAATAAGAAAAGAGTGATCTTCCAATTCGTCGTTCAAGCTGAACCAGTTGGACATTTTGCTACCAGAGTCATCACATTCGTCACCATCTCCTTCCAGAGTCCACGGTTGTATTTCTTGTTCTGAGGTCAAAGCTATATATTTTTTTTGACAAGTAGCATAAAAAGCCTTAGGTGATTCTTACAAATTTACAAGCTCGCTACCCAAAGGTGTTAAACATGCTTTTCTCATATTATTACTTCCGCTCGCTTACGTATCTCGCTACAGTATTTACAAATGATTATTTGAAAGTACTTTGAAAGAAAAGGGTGTAAAAAACACTAGTTCAAATTCATTGCTTGTGTCTTTCAATTTTACAACTGATTTAGTCTGGTTTTAAGAAAAATAAGAATTACAACTTCAACAGTAAAGTTGCAGCAGCAGTTGCGAAGTCCAAATGGAAAAAGCCTATTTTGTGACAATTTAAGCCTTTATTTATTACCCGATTTTGCAGAAATATTAAAAAAATACATTGAATTGAGCATTTACAAATAAACCATTTGGAGTCACAATTACTAAGCACACTTTCATTTGTTTGTCTTTTCATCTTTGAAGTATGTTTTTTTTTTTTTTTTTTTTTTAAATTTTGAATTCCCAATTTTTAATTTATTGTCATATAAAATTTTACTATTAACTGCAAGGGCCCCGGTCAAGGGGCCTCTGTGCACATTTCAATTCCATCTTCTTATTTTACAATTAGACCAGGGGTTACATATAAATATAGAGTACAGTAGATGGACATTTCAAGGATTTGCTTAGGTGAACAATTGAATATTTTGCTCAACAAAACTTTCGTTTTCTTGTCCCAATAAGAACTTGTAATCTTCACTGAGGAGTGGAATAAGCTAGCTGCTTTCACAAGTTTCCTGTAAGTGGTTATCCTTGGTATATGATAGGATTATCAAGGCTATTGATCTGGTGCTATTCTCAACTGTGGCCTTGTGCTAAACAACCAGCAAGGGGGCATTGGCGGGTTTGTTTAAAAAAGCTTCCTATATAAACAGCCATGAATGGCCTTCACTAAATTAGTGAACAGGTTATATGTTAGAGATAAACATGTAGTACATGTTATATTATCTATTTACATGGCACATGGAAAATGTTTAGCAACCGATCACTTGAGACAAATATCATTTCATCTGAAGTGAGAAGTTGACACATGAACTTTTAGGAAGGGCTAATTAATAATTGGACCAAGTTTAAAGTAGAGTTATAAAAGTATTTAACACAGCTATTATATAAAAATTTACAGATTTCTTTAAAAGGTTAACACAAAAAAATTCTAACACCAATCACATTGAATATACCAAAAAATAAAGATTTTTTAAAATATAAAAAGTTTTTTTGCATCACATCACATCGCGTGTGGAGCAACGAAGTTGTGTTAGTGTATTCCGTGACACAAACTGTGGCTCAACAAAAAGTTGATAAATAATAATAATAAAATAAAACAATCTTATTACTCGTCAATAGGATTTCCTTAGAAGTAATAACTTTTTGCTGTTAAAACCAATGAAACATGTAACGGGTTGTGAAAAATTTTTTGGTAGTTGGAAATTGTTAACTAAAGTATCAAACTTACTATTTTTGTTGTTGAAGATAAGGTTTGAATTTGGAAAAAGAAAAATGCCCATTTCCGTTTTGCAACCTTCTCGCTCCAATAGGGATTTTTAAACTGACAGTAACAAATGGGAATAATTCAAAATGTTTTCCAGCCAAAATTTATATTTCATCTTGTGCCTTTGATGCGTTTCAAGCGCAGAATATACGAGGATCATACTGCTACTTTCCAGCCGGAATCGGGGAAGGAATTAGAATCATACTGCTTTTTTTCCAGCTGGAATTCATGTTTCATTCTGGTGCCTTCCATAGGTTCCAAATGGAATTGCCAAATTATATCACTGATTTTTCCAAATTGGGAATTTGCATTTCAATATGTGCCTTCCATCCTTACGACCGGAAGAACGTTTAAACAAAACCACCGGAATTAGAAATAAGAGTACTATTTTTTTCAAACCGGAAATCCAGTAGTTGGCTGTGCCGTCCATACCTACCAGCTGGAAAAGGGCGTAAAATGACAGATGGAATTTTGTACCATGCTGGTCATTCCAACGGCAATTTACTCTTTTTGGGTTATGCTTCCATAGGGAGGGTATGGAATTCATCTGGAAATAGCCCCATTGTCCTTTATTTGGTTTAACTATGAATATTCATCAGACCGTTATTTCGGAAGACTAAATAAAACGGTGTGTATGAATATTTCATAGTTTAGTAACGGGTCTCTGACCCTTCGTAACTAGATATGGACAGTTTGACACAAAAGAAGACAAATTTATAATGATGAAAAGGGCTAGGACGTATATTTTACATGGATAGCGGGCTGGTGCCGCCACAGTTGAATGGTCGCCGAACAACAGGAAGTTGGTTTTGGCCTCTACAATATGGGGAAACAATGCATTACACTTGCTGGTGCACAATTACATTCAGATGTTCTATTGTTGGGACAAGGTTTGTATGCATTGTTTCCAGCCATTAATTGTAGAGGTCCAAAACCATCTTTCTGATTTGTTTTCCAATCGGCGACTCTGACCCCGCTATTCATGTGTACGAAGGTCAGGTGCGTGAAGTGCCTATTCAGGACTACGAGGGTCGTCGAGTGCCAAATTGTGTAAACAGCGTATTTCAATACGGAAAAATAAAGAACAAGAGTTGATCTTCCAATTCGTCGTTCAAGCTGAACCAGATTGGAACATTTTGCTTACCATAGTCATAACATCGTCGCCATCTTCCTTCAGAGTCCACGGTTTGATTCTTGTTTCTTAGGTCAAGCTATATATTTTTTTGACAAGTAGATAAAAAGCATAGGTTGATTCTTACAAAGTTACAAGCTCGCTGCCAAGGTTTTAAACATGCTTTTTCTATTATTATTAATTCGCTCAGGCTTACGTATCTCGCTACAGTATTTACAAATGATTATTTTAAAGTACTTTGAAAGAAAAAAGCGAGTGTAAAAAAACTACTAGTAAATCATTGCTTGTGTCTTCATTTTACAACTGATTTGAGTCTGGTTTTAAGAAGAAGGAAAATAAGAGAAATTACAACTTCAACAGTAAAGTTGCAGCAGCAGTGCGAAGTCAAATGAAAAAAAAAAAGAATATTTGTGACAATTTAATTTAAGCCTTTATTATTTACCTATTTGAGAGAAAATATAAAATATAATTGATTTAATTTTATGTAAATTAAAATTAATCATAGAGTTTTTTTTTACTTTTTTTATTTTTTTGTTATGTGTCTTTTCATCTGTGAAGTATGTTTTTCATTAAAATTGTACTGAGGGAGTGGAATTCCAATTTTTAATTTATTGTATCTTGACAAAATGTCACTATTAACGCAAGGGCCCCGGTCACGGGCCTCTGTGAACATTTCATATTTCAATCTTATATTTTTTTTTTTTTTAAATTAGACATTCAGAAAATGATAGGTACAGTAGATGACATTTCAAGTATTGCTTAGGTGGAAAATTGGAATTATTTTGCTCAATCATAAATCTTTCGTTTCTTTCCCCATAAGAAAACTGTAATCAGCACTGAGAGTGAATTAAGCTAGCTGCTTCACAAGTTTCTGTAAGTGGTATCATTCGGTATATGAGATGATAATGATATGAAAGGCTATTTGATCTGGTGTCTATTCACCACTGTGGCTTGTGCTAAAACACCGCAGGGGCATTGGCGGTTTGTTTAAAAATGTGGCTGGTCCTATTATAAACAAGCATGCATGGCCTTCACTAAATTAGTGGAAACATGTTTATATGTACTACCCATATAACATGTAGTACTGTTATATTAGTATTGTACATGATAGAAAATGTTTAGCAACCTATCATTGAGACAAATAATCATGTCATCTGAAGTAGAAGTTTACACATGAACTTTAGAAGGGCTAATAATATATTGCCAAGTTTAAAGTGAGTAAAAAGATTTAACACAGATTACTTATATAAATTTATACAAATTTCTGTAAATTTAATTTAACACCAAAATTATACACAATCACATTTAATATACCAAAAATAAATATTTTAAAATATAAAAAGTTTTTTTCACCACAGGTGTCAAAAGTGTTATTACCGTGACACAAATTGTGAATCAACAAAAAGTGAATAAATAAAATAATAAATAAAACAATCTATTACTCGTCAATGAGGATTTCTTTAGAAGTAATAACTTTTTGCTGTAAAAACCATGAAAGTAAAGCGGTGAAATTGCGTAGTTGGAAATGTTAACTAAGGATCAAAACTACTATTTTTTGTTGTTGAAGATAAGGTCTGAATTTGGCAAACAATGCCATTTCAGTGTTGCAACCTTCTCTCTCAAAGGATTTAACAATATGACAGTACAAATTGGCATAATTCAAATGTTTTCCAGCAAAAATGATCTTCATCTTGTTGTGCCTTTGATGCGTTTCAAGCAGAATACATGGATCATACTGCTACTTTCCAGCCGGAATCTAGAATCATACTGCGATTTCAGCCAGCTGGAATTCATGTTCATTTGTGACTCCATAGGTTCCAACTGAATTGCAAATTATATCATAGTTTCCAACTGGATTTGCATTTAAATGTGCCGTCCATCCTTACAACCGGAATAAAGTTTAAAAGAACCACCGGAATTAGAATCAGAGTACTATTTTTTCAAAACCGGAATCAATCTGTTGGGCTGTGCCTTCCATACTACCAAGCTGGAAAAGTGCTTAAAAGAACAGCTGGGAATGTCCATGCTGGGTAATTCCAAATGGAATTACTTTTTGGGTTTATTGGCTTTTCCATAGGGGGGTAGGAATCTCGGGAATAGCCCATTGTCCTTTATGTTAACCTATGAATATTCATCAGAACCGTGATTTCGGAAAAAAATACGGGATGAGGAAGAGGTGGAACATAATGAGTAGTGACAGATAGTAATATGAACCATTGAAATATTATTCATAGGTTTAGATTTAACGGTCTCTCTGACCGCTTCGTAACTATAATGGACAGTTGAACAAAAGAGAAACAATTGATAATGATGAAAGGGCAGACGTATATACATGGATAGCGGGCTTGCCGCCCCCACAGGTGAATGGTCGCCGAAACAACAGGAAGTTGGTTTTGGACCTCACAATATGGGTGGAAACAAGGCATACATTGCTGGGCACATAATCATAGATGTTCTAGTGTTGGACAAGGTGTATGCAGATTGTTTCCCGCCATATTGTAGAGGTCCAAAACCATCTTCCTTGATTTGGTTTCAATCGGGAAGGCGACTCTGACCCGCTATATAATGTCGTAGAGGTCAGTGCGTGAGATGCATATTCAGACTACGAGGGTGTGGTGCCAAAGTGTGTAAACACGTATTTCAACACGGAATAAAAGCGCAATCTCATCATAGTGCGCAGTTCACACTCCATAGAAAAACGTTTTTTTACACCAATTTGGCACCTAGCCAGTGGTGGCTACAAGTACCTGTCCTCCATGTCCTCTAAGTCGCTGAATTCGGCACTTGAGTAGCCCTTGATAGTTGCATATTCTGGACAAATTTCCTTGCCATTTATAAGCAGTACAGATTACCTTGTATAATATGTTTTCTTAAAAAAATATTATAAAGGATATACGATAGCATGTTTCGATCAGCAGTATCATCGTATACAAGTGTTCCGTTTCCAAATTCAATACCAAGCAAACTCTCGATGTTTACGAGGGCGGTCATTTTGTTTGTCCCATCACCAACAGGGGTAAGAATATATTCAGGGTTAAAATTTCCATATTTTTTTTATTTTTTTTATTTTTTTTACTCTAATTTTTTAAATTTTGTACACATTCTTGAATAAGAAGCCATTTTTAAATTGGAGAATGATGTTACACGGGAAAAAAGGTTTAAAATGCCGTCACATGGTACTTACTTTCTAAAGCAGGTCCGTGTGTTTGGCAACAAAATATATTTTTACTTTTCATTTAAAAAGACATTTAAAAAATTGGAATTTTATGCTTTATACGTGTGGAAAAAATATGCTGAATATTCAAAGAAAATCAAATAACTATGTAATGAAAATGGTTTTCGATGTCAAATGATTGAATTTTGAGGTGAGTTCGGTAGTGTTGCTTGTGGATTTGGCTTTCCAAATCGGAACCAGTGCGTAAATTTTCAACATACAGGGCGTCAATCGGTGGGGGCGAGGGGGACATGCCCCTTTTTTGGGGTGGGGGAATTTTTTTGGGGATATATCCCCCCACCCCCTCCACCTGATTTGTACTAAGGCTACTCCTACCACCCCTATTACAATGGAGGAAGTACAGCCTTGATTACAGTACAGGGCCTATTTTGTTTTTGAGAAACAATGAAAAGTTTTGTGATCATTCCGACCAATTTTGTAACACCATACCTTCCAAACGTCAGCTTCAGCTATAAGAAAAATATACTTCTCAAAACAAACAAAAATAGGCTTACGCCAATTGCTTTATGGTCTTTTCTCGAAACTGTAATTTTAATGATTACAAACCCGTTGGCAAATCACCCATATTTATTTTTATGAAAATGACAAAGTTTAGAAAATAAACCCGTTATCGTAGGTTAGTACAATTTTCTGAAAATATTTTGTGAAACCAATCCGGGACTTTTTACCTTTTAAACATTGTTCCATTCAATTACATGGGAGTAGAGTAGTTGCTTTCAGTATAAATACTCAATCAGGAAATGAATAAGGCTTGGGACAATCATCTTTCATAATTCCATATTTACTCAAACATAAGAATTAAGGTTTTGAAAAAAAACAAAACTATAATTAAAAAATTTAAAATAGAAATATTAAATTTGCCGATGTTTTTTAGATGCATCCGTAGTAACTTTAAGTCTATTTTTATTCGCATAGCATTAAATGGGCATTAATGTGGTTGTGAAACGCTTGCGTATATTACTTTTTGACCGTTTGCCTTCAAAGAGTAAATAGTCAGACTCTCAGACATAAAACAGATGGGAAGGTGTTCACTTTAGTTTGATGGGGTTTCTAAGAGTAAATTTTCCGGGGAAACACGATCCACCGGCCCGTTTTTGGAAAAAAATGCCCAAAGTGCCCATTCCGAGGGGTGCTCCCATTTTGGGGGTTCGAAATTAATTTTTCAGTATCCTGTGGCCAATGGTGTAATTTGGCGTGATTACATGTTTTGCGCCACATGACAAATGATTTCCAATCATTTTCAAAATCCCAAAATGTGCTGCCGTATGCCAGAAAAATTCAAAATGGCGCCCAAAAATTACACTTTCTAACTTAATGAGAATATGTACACTGTTTGTCTAGCCGTTAAAGTGATTTAGAGTCAAATTTTTTTTTAGGATGTGTTGTGGTACCAAAGATACATTTTGTCGTTTTCGAAATTTCAAAATGGCGGCAATACAAAGGAAAATCCAAAAATGGTGCCATGTGAAATGACGCATAATGTGGCCAAAGTGTAGTTTATGGCATAATAACACCACTAATCGTTTGAACTAGGTGTATGTTTTCTTCTCTCTAGATACTTCTGACATATCCATCAAATTGCAACAGGTTTGAATATCCAAACTGGCTGCCGTGTACATCAAAATTAAAAAATGGACGTGGGGGTGGGTTGTTAGGCTGACACTTTCCAAACTCAGGGCACTCATGTGAAGAGGACGTGCAAGCAATGGGGTCTTTGGTGAGAGAACATCCAAAACTGCCATAAAAATAGGTGTGTTTTTCGGGTTTGACAATTTGCCTCAATCTTCCCAAAAAAAAATTGGTTTATCTTTGGTGTGATTGAAAGTTTTGTCAAATTTTCTAAAAAATAGGTCTTTGGGCAATAATTTTCAAAAACTTTCCAAAAAAAATAGTGGTAAGATTTGCAAGGGCAAAAGGGTCTTTTGGTGAAACCTGTTATAAAAGGGGTCTTTGGGAGACAATGCTGGAAAGGAGGGGTCTTAACGCATACATACTCCTTACGCGTCACCCATTAAAATACATTTATATATAGTCATTACATAAAAATTATTGTACAAGATGTTATTTCTGTTCCTATATAAGCCGACATATATATTCTATTATCAATGACCAAGTTAAAGCCTCTAAAGGTGCATTGTGTGCAATCTTCAGACTCGTGGCCCTCGAAAAAAAGATCAACCTAGGTTACTATAGATGGATGGAAAAGGTCATGGGGTGTCTAAACACCCACTGATTTGTTTGGCAATAGGTGTCTGACAATTAGATCTAAAAATGGGGAGGGAATTGACGGTTTTGTTTTGGAGTCATTTTACGGCGAAAAGCAGAATGGTTGTCATGACAAAATTGATATGACGCGATGTTATTGCTGATGAAACGGGATTCCAAAGTTGGTAAACAAACATGTGCAAGTTGAGTTATAGGGTCGGACGGAATTTCAAATAAAAACAATTTTGCAAGCTATGACGCCACAAGCCACCTAGACATTTTGTAAAGCTTTGTTCCAGCTTTAAATTGGGGGAAAATGGCTTCGATTTTATCGTACGATAATCTTGTTACGATTTTCAAGGTGCCTTTAAACATTATAATTGCTTCAGATCCGTGGAAAGCCATAAAATTGCTATTAATAGCCCAAGCCATTAGCATGGTCACGAACTAAAACAGACCGAATGGTATATGGAGCCCTCTATTGTCGAAACCGTACGTAATGAATGTGAGTGAGATAGCCGGTTGAAGGTCAAAAACTACTACCTATGCTTAGTGAACATAGAAATTATTTGTAATGTTTTGGGCCACCAAAGTCAGAAAATGTATATTGCTGGAGTATACAGAAACTTCAAAATGCATCCCAAATGACAATTTAGCAAAATTATAAAGTGCGATATGTGTTTTCTCTTGTGATTGTGATGCTATATGTGATGGCATTTCAAAAAGTTCAGTTGATTCTGACAATTCGTTTTGATGTTTGAGCAAATGTTTGTATTTCACGCTGCCCTGTGTTGTAAATTTCTGTCCGTTTGGGACGGAAAATAAAAAATTGCGAATTTCTTTCCAGAGTAGGATTTTGAAAAATTTTTTTTTTTTTTGCACGTCCGATATACAGACATACTAACTTAGGCCAACGGTTCAGGTGTATTGAAAAAATCTCAACTTTTTAGGAAGTCGGGGGGGGGGCGAGGCTGAGGATCACGAAATGCACCTGTAGGTTAACTTGTTCATTTGATATTGTGAGAAATATAATATTGTTTGGCTTATATCGGAACAGAAAAACCACCCGTGCCCAATAATTTAATGATACTTAATATATAAATGCAAATGTTATATCAGTGGGCCAACACGGGGGGGGGGGGGGGGGCATACTCCCACTTTGGAGGTGAAGCATAGGCCTAGGAAGGCTCTTACGATCACATTTCCAGCATCGTGGTAGCCCAAAGACCCCCATTATTTTAAAAAAGGGTTCAACCAAGAACCCAATTTTGGCAAATCTTACCACTGTCACCGAAAGAACAATTTTTTGGATGAACCTTTTGAAATATTTTGCTCGATTTTTCAGAAATTTTGCAAAATTTACCCAAAGACGCACCATTTTTGGGAAGATGTAGCAAGATTGTCACCCCAAAAACCAATTTTGTTTGGAGACATTCGGATGTCTCTCAACCCCATATTTTTGCGCGTCCTCTGTCAACGAATGCCTCTGAGTTTGGAGGTGGAGAAAGTGTTTCGCCCCCGGGAGGCATAGACTTGTGTATGTACGAATGACGACTGTGCTGGGCATTTCGTTATTGCCATAGGTTGTAGTAGTTTGGGGGTCGGACTATTAATGCGCTACAACTGCCACGGGGTAATCAATTGGCAACTGCTGACCGTTGAAATATAATTTGTTCAAAAAGTGACATTTTGGACGCCATTTTGAATTTTGAGGTACACGGCGGCCATTTTGGGATATTCAAAAACGTTGCAATTGATGGGATATGTCAAGAAAGTATTCTAGGAGATAGGAAAAATTAGCAATTAAGTTCAAACGATTAGTGGTTTGTTTTGTATTATGCCATAACTAAACTTTGGCCAAAATTTGCATCATTTTCATGACAGCCATTTGGATTTTCTTGATGTGACCGCCATTTTGAATTTTGAAACGACAAAATGTATACGGCCGTCATTTGGATTCTGAAAATGATTGCAATCGATTGTAGATGGCTTCAAACATATTAATGCACACCGAAATTACAATAATTGGCCACGGGGTACTGAAAAATTAATTCGACCCCAAAATGGGAGCACCCCCGGAAAAAACATTTGGGCACTTTTTTTTCAAAAAAAGGCCGGTGGGATCGGTTCCCCGGAAAACTTTAGTTGGAAAGAACTTCAAACATAAAGTGAACACCCTTCCCATCTGTTGATTGTCGTGAGAGGCTGGAATAAGATTGCAAATCAGATTCAGTGGAATTCACCTGGTCCAGATAGCTAAAACAAGATATCTTTTCAATAACTTTATCTAAATGAACTATTTTGACTTGTCCATTGCCATAAAGCTGGAATAAAACTTTGAAGACCATTCTTGTGAAACTTCGTTGAAAACTAAGACACAAAAGAAATAATTATACTTTTCTTGCTAAGCTTTCAGAAGAAGCTCTAGAGTTTATAACGTTTTGAAACTGACCATTGTGGAACAAAGCCAACAAACAGTATTGTTATTTTTGAAAATATTGTAAGCCCAAAACTCTTATCCCAAAATTACTGATTTGTTTAAATTTGATTTTAAACAGTCATTGATCAATGAAGTTTCAATTGATCAAGTTGATTTGTGCAATATTCTTTATGGAAAGAATCTCATCAAAAAATCTGTTTCAAATCTGTTTAAAACCTGCCTATTTATCCATGTAGAGGGTTCTCTGATCCATATAATTTTGCAAAATCGGTGCAAATTCAATGGTGAAAAAAAAACCTTTTTTGTTATTACTTTTAACATACCAGTGCCACAATAAACAGCTTTTAGGAAGAATATCAATTGAATGGGAAGGTGTTAACGAAAAGGTCTATCTGCTTCTTTTTGCAAGCCAGATATAGGTCAGAATATGTATTGTAAAAAATGATATTATGAAAAGGCAACTTAGAAGTATTTAATTGTTGTAAGGTAAGATTCAATATTGTTTAAATTATTTAATTTTTTAATAATGGAAAGGTTATACAAACACTTAAAAGATGGCAGTTCCTCAGCATTAACAAGCTTGAAAGCGTTTTTAACATCCTAACATCTTCAAAAAGTCTAACGATCGAACGACGATTTTAAGATCGTTGATTTAGGAAGCATTATAAAGGAACCACGTGAAACAATTTCACAGTTGTTCAAAATTTGCAGTAAGAAACTATGTTTGGAAAGTTAACATTTCAGGGGTTCCGCACGAACGATAGAGGGACTCCATCCACCCTTGCGACGCTTGATATATGAAACTTTCATGAATACGTTTGATGTGATTAATTCAAACAAAACCTGACCCATCAACTAAATTTTAAGACTCGTTGATCATAGTGAACCACTTATAAAGTTCGCGCGGGGGACACCCCCTCTAGAACCCACCCCCGCGCAGTTTAATATGCACGAACTCTCCGCGAACAATTTACATGTAATTATCGGGTAATTATTTCAAACAAACCTAACCCATCAGCTATATTTTTCCTTTTAATACCGTTTATCATACCTGTAAGCATTATGAAGTGAAACACTCACAAATTTCAAATCGTTTATCTCAATTTGCCATTATTTCTATCCAAAATTTGAATGAAAATTGTGTTTTCGGAAAGCGATAAATTGAAGCCGCGGTATTCCACCCGACCTCCCCACCCCCCATTCCGCGTGCATGGTTTTTGTAAAAGGTAAACATTTTTGTAAAATCACTAATATAGTCTTGGCGAGGGGTGCAAAATACAAGAACTATTGCCTCAGAAAAGGATTAAAAATTTTTCTAAAAAGCATACGACTTGGCCAATTATTTTGCACCCCATACTGATCAGTCAGGGTGGAGCCAAAAAATATACAACAAAAGTTCCAGCAACGGTGATAGTAACAAAATTACCCTAGCAACAGGCACTTTGAGGAGCTACAACCTAGATGGCTACACCCGCCTTGTTCGCCCAGAAAATTAAACCAAATCATCTTTTAAACTCACAATTTAAAAAAACTGGCCATTCAAGATGGCGACTTAGATGGCCCCCGCCAAATATAATATTTCTTTTTAAAACCAAAAGGCAACATAAATGGTATAACAATCCATTTTTTTATGGAATGAATATTCCTGATCAAAGGTAATACATATGTGCCCATTTTGTGTCATTCACTTATGTTTCAAATTCAAGATGGCGTCCAAAATGCACCCCAAAGTAAGGTAATTTTCCTGAAATCCTCTCAACGTGTCCAAACACAGGGGTTTTCAACAATAGATCCAGCCAGAGATGCGGTAATACAAGTCTGGCGCTCACTGGAATTCCGGCAGAATGGTCCTTGTCTGTGCATCCTTGCTCCAACTTGGGCAGACCAAGACATGTTCCATTGTATGTGGTGCTCTTCCACAACCAAAGGGATGTGTCCTGATCTGCTTCCAGGTAAGTACACTTCTGCAAGGAAACCTTAGACAGCGATAATACACTACAGCAAGAATTCATGTTCAAACAATCAATATTAATAAATGAATGTTCATCAATATAACCAAAAAAGTAAACACCAACCAAACAGATTTCACATCAAAAATAAAGATTTAGCACGGCATTGAGGATAGTATGCTAGTAAGATGTCGGTCTGTATCAGACTAACATGGTATGCTGGCAAGGACATGTTAGACTCGCATGATATTTCATCTGCATGCAGGTTCTGTAGATATTTTAGCCAGCTGTATTCATTCTCATCTCTTTACCCAGAGTGTTGCAGGAAACGATGGCATGTTACTGTGGATTGAACACATTAGACCTCGTCGCTCATACCTCCTCAGTTTAACATTCTGGAACAGGACAACATGGTTACCATTAAATGAACCAAGTGGATGTAGATAGAGCTTGGATGTGTCAATATTGTATATCACTACAGTGTTAATATGACCTTCTGGATCTGGGGAGGACAGACTGTTCTTTCCTGGTTAAGGCGAGAGGACTCTTGAAGGTAACAAACACCACAGCTATCAGCGCTCTGATATGCTGATAAGATCGCAAGCACGAACACCTTATGTCTTCATATATTGTGCTCTCCTCATGTAGGATATCAGATAGCTAATCACATATCTGTATGTGTGTTCACTTTGCATGTACCATATCCTGTTGTTTTCCTCCCTTCGGACCATCATGTTGTTCTGTTGTGCAGGTTTGACAAATGTATCTTGTGTGATATATTGCTTCAACGGCAATAAAATCTGAAACTTAATTTTTGCTCGAAGCTCCTCATTCTTGGAGTTTCATATGCATATTTCCGCAGTGGTACTTATCGGAAATGTAAGACTTCATGGAGTTGTAATCTTGGTTTCGGTTTTTGGAACAAAGATTGAAGCACGCATAGCGAGCATGTTGTGCTGTATACAGGTATGGAGGTATGTGGTCTCCAATCTGAGTCTTGTGAAATCGCTAGAAGTTGTGCTTCTTTGGTGGAGTGTAGGCCGCTCTAGCTTTCTTTCACCAAACTTTAAGTAGCATAATTTTGCCATTTGCACTTTTGTTCTTAATGCGGACTCTAAATTTGGACTCATTATTTCCTGAGTACAAGCGTGCAATTAGTCATTTTGTATTTGCATGCAGCCGGATCCAATTCAATTGAAGGATCTTTTCAGCTATAGTTTTGAACTTGTATGGTTTGGGGAGAAGGCATTTGATAGCGTCCCGAGGAAAGTGAGATGATGGAGTGGGCAATGATGAAGAGAGTGATACCAGGGGCATGCGTTAGAGTGGGATGAGTTTATATGAAGGAGCAAAGACAAGAGTTAGAGTGGGGGTCTGAGGCATGCGAGTTGTCTTAGGAGTTTGTCTTGAAGGTGGGTGTGCAATGTTTGCCATTGATGTGCAAATTGTAATTGTTCTGGTTACGGGGTAGTGCAAGAGAAGGTTTGGTGAGCGAGAAGGTGTTGCTGATGATTGGATTGTTTTGCAGAGCGAAACAATTGGAGGGACTGAAAGTAGAAAAGTTTAAGGCAATTTGAGAGTAAGGTATGCTGGAGGTAATTTTGGGAAGGGAAACAAAAGTGATGGTGAGGGGGTGGGAAGGGGAAAGTGTCAGTGAGTAAGGTAGACGGTAAGACCCATTGGTAATGCGTAAGACGGTAAAAAACAACTTAAGTGTGGTGATGAGAAATATGGAACATAAATCATGGGAGAGTACCAAAGATTGAAGAGGATGATCCCCAGCTTCGGCAGAGATATTTTTGGTGTTTGCAGATGAGGTGAGAAAATGCTGAATTATGGGGGGAAGGGAATACTGGACAAAGTTGTTGTGTGAGGGGTGGAATAGGTAAAATGTTCTCATAACTTGGGGAACAGGGTAAATGTAAATGGTGGATGTGAGGCGGAATTGTGAAAGCTAGAGTAAGGTTTGGTGGGTAGGTGAAAAGGTTGTTTAGGTGAATGGAGAAGAGTTGCTACACAGGAAAAGATTTCCGTTTGAAAGACGAAGGAATATGATGTACATGTTTGAGTTATGTGTGTTCGCGTGATGATGCTGGATGGGAATGAGAACATGGTGTCTCACCCTGTCTGAGCGAAAATGAGATGGGGGGAGATTTTGAGAAGGACAGGGAGAGAGGAGAGAGAGGGTGAGATGAGAGCGATGTGTGGTGTGAAGTTCATGGATAGGAAAAGACCGAAGTATTGATGCAGAGATGCTGGGGTTGGACGAGAGAGAAGCGGTGGACGGTTGGCTAAGGCGAATTGTGTATGTTAACTGGTATGGGGGCAAGTGCTGAGGAGGGATGATTAACATATTTTAAGAAGGGCCCCTGAGTTGGACGTGGGTGGTCTAGAGGAGGGGGAGGACGACCAAAGAAGGACATGAAAAAAAAAGAACCAAAGGGGGTAAGGTAGAAAGTTGGGTTAATTGAAGATGTACATGTTTGAGTTATGTGTGTTCGGTGATGCTGTATGGGAATGAGACATGGTGTCTCACCGTGTCTGAGCGAAAATGAGATGGGGATTTTGAGAAGGACAGGGAGAGAGAGGGTGATGATGAGAGCGATGTGTGGTGTGAAGTTCATGGATAGGAAAAGACCGAAGTCTTGATGCAGATGCTGGGGTTGGAAGAAGCGGTGGACCGGTTGGCTAAGGCGAATTGTGTATGTTAACTGGTATGGGCACGTGCTGAGGAGGAATGATGAACATATTTTAAGAAGGGCCCTTGAGTTTGGAGTGGTGGTTCTAGGAGACGACCAAAGAAGACATGGAAAAAAGAACCAAGTGGAGGGGTAGAGTAGAAGGGTTGGGTTAAGGATGGAGGATGCACTGAATCGGGCAAAGTAGAGGGAGGCGGTAAGGGCGATTGCTGCGAGTTTGAGGTAAATCTGGCCATCCTCGTTCAAAACCGGATTTAAAACTTTGAATTTACTGAGACGTGTCAAATGTTCTTTGGTGTCTAGTTGCCAAAGGATACCTTTTGACCAGTCGCCTGGGTATCTGAAAGTGAACGGCTTGCCAATTTGAAGCATGCAGGGGTAGGTTAGGTCATGCTGGGGAGGTTATTTGTTGAAGTATGCAGGGCTAGGGGTATAGTTGACCATTATCACATCTTCCACCACCAAATAGAAGCTATACAAACCTCTACATAATTAAACAATAAGTCATGGATATGGGGGATATGATTAAATAGATTGTCAATAGGAGCATTCATTCACTACTCATCATTATTGCCATCAACAAATGGAACATGGAATTATGACATTTAGCAGTTGATAAAAATGCAGAGTGAATAATATAAGAGAAGATTGTTGATAATAACGTATGGTGTAGTTCATGGTCAACAGGCAATTTTCTACTGGTTGCTGTTAATGAAAATGTTGCCTAGCAACTGTAATTTCGTCTTCTGTTGTCGTCAAGTGCTTTAAAATAATGTTTATAGGAAATTTGAAGTTGTAGATACTAAAATACATTCTAGTCATTGAATATTATTGGGCCATAGTCATCCTATGTACCGGTTGCTAAGGAAAATATGTTGCCTAGCAACCATTGCTATACTATAGAGAGTTAATTTTGGCTCCACCCCTGTAAATGTTTAGAATATTGTTTTAATCATTTGTGCCAAGTCTCATGCTTTTATCATAATCTGAAAATTATTTTCACCCCTCGCCTAGACTAAAACGATTAAAAAAATTATCGGGCTCGCTGCGCTCGCCGAGGTTAGAAGAGCGGGGGAGCGAGACACATTTACAATACCATATCATGCCCCCCCCCCCACACGATTGAGTAGCGATTGACGCCCCTGGGGTCATGTAGTTCTTGTTTATAATAGTATACAAAATCTGTTGAGCCGGTTTATAAAATCTCCTTTTCCACGTCCAGGGTGCCTTTTAGTATCAAATATGCAAAGTTTGTTTGATATCCCTTTGTCCCTCCATCAGAGAAATCTAAACTTCAGCATAAAATTGGCCATAAGGATGTTTTCATCAAATAACAAATTCAGTGAGCCTGTTCAATTAACCTGTACCTAGTCTACTTCTATTTATTAGAACTGCCTATTTCATACTGATTACATTAATCTGTGTATTAATTAGTGTGAACTGCTATTGTTTATGTGCTAATTTGGGCCTGATATCAAAGCTTTTTTGCATGTATGCCACCATTTTATGGCCACAGCCAGTGCTAGGAATCATATATGATGAAGCAAGAATGAGCATGGCGCAGTTATCACAGCACGTTGCATCCCCAGCAACACGTATGTGGGTAGTCTGGGGCATGAACTTTATGTTCATTTCCATATACCCGAAGCTGGTCATTGTTTTCCTCCACGATAGTGTAACTTCTGAACATGCCACTAATCGAAGGACTTGACGCTGAAATATTAAATACAATCAAGAGGTTTTAAAAATGCTAAGTGATGAGTGAGTTATTAAATTTACGACACCTCACACAATGGTGTTCTATCGTGTTCATTACCTTTGTCCATTTAACATAAATATGAAAAACAACGCAATATTAAACTTCATCTCAATTCATAATACAATTAACAATTACGAAAAGGAGACACATCAATACAGTGATGAACCATAGCATCACCTATCCATGTATAAACAAGATAAACAACCTAATTGCAAAATACCTAGAAACATGCACCAATAAAAACAAGTTCAAAAGAGATACGATAAATTTAATAACTATCCACATCATAGACCGATGACAAGGTCATCACTCATCCATGTACCAATCAAAAACTTCAACTTCAAAATACAGATAATCGACATCACATCAGACCAGGCAAACATGAATCCCCCTTTACAACCAATATATGGTCCTCATACTGTACATTTTATTAAATGGCTCATACCACTTGGGGCATTATCCCCAAAACTGATAGATTTAAATTCCCTCAACCATTCTACAGTATCAACCTAAACACTGCCGTACTATTTTCTATTACAAAAAAAATAATAGTGGCTTACCTATGTAAAATGGTAATTGATAAATTGTGGTTTGTCATGTTAATTGATTTTATAAGCCTACATGTACTTAACGATACTCACCAGAACATCTTACTAATAATTACACCGTCTGATATCATCCACACATTTAGAATTATAATCCCTAAAAATGCTACGAAATAGCTTCTAAACATTACTCTAATAAACAATAAGATTACAACACAATGACAATAAATATTAGCTTGCTTCACTCTATAAAGCCGTCCATTTTAATAGGGACTTTGTCGGGTCTACTATTTTCCATCAACCTTCATTTTCTGGAAAATTAGCATGCCCACATCTCCATCACCTTGGAGAGGTATTTTGTACGATTTTACGAATATAGTGGAGCAGTCAAATTGGTTTATTATAATGCATAAAAAAATTCTCTTTATAAAATAAACCATACTAACTTCATTTTACCTATGATTAGACATATCTTCATCATACAATGCCTGCAGTGGTACGGCGAAGTTAAGATACTCACGATATGCACTTTAGAAAGTTGCAGTAAAAAGTTACTAATGCCATGTGCTGACGTCATGCCAGTTAACATCATTTTTATATTTTTTTTCTATTGTGAAATATCTGGGATAGTAGGAATATTTCTGTCAAATGATAGCATTTTTTATGTGATATTAATTAAGACATTGGCCTAACACAGTCTCTGGTAAGGCCGAGACAGCCTAAAAGATGGAGTGACTTCTTTGATATTAATTGGGCGCAAACAGTTAAAACCCAGCAGTACATGTGAAATTCACTGACGGTTATCAAAAGTATAGTAAACTACTATGTACTTTTTATTCCCGTGGTCCACAAAGATACACAACCATTTGTTCTGTAGCTGGTGTCACTGCAGTTCTTCATGCCCATGGTTATGGTTAAAATAGCAAGGATTTTGTTAAACCAATTCCAAATCACGCATACTCCTACACAAATCCATTTCCCCACCACAAAAAAAACACAGAATTGGTGTACCATACCTTGTACCACAGGAATTGATACAGCTGTTTGACCCGGATGCAAATTGCCTCTTTTTCTTTAGATCAATTTTAGCATGGCATGCCACAATTTTGACAACTGATTAAGTAGGGGCATGCAAGAGCTATTAGTAGTAGTAAGTAAAACAAGTTTTTAAAATCCGTTTTGTCTCCGCCAACGGGGTGGCGATTCGCCTCACATTCACAGCAGTACTGTTTTGAGGATTTTATTGGAGCACAAGATAATTGAGTCGGAACCCTTCCTGACGTCAATGTGCTCGATGGCCGCCAAGCTCCCCAGAGCTGATGCCCTTGTAGGTAATCATCTTTTTGTTCTACCATGTAACCAGCTACCCTCCTCACAAGATTTCCTTAAAATCCAATGGTGGGTGACGGGTTTTAGTCGCGACAACCCGCCCTGGGACAGGTAGAACTAGTTACCAGGATACCAGCACAGGCCCTCAAAGAAACCTGAAGTGACATAAAAACCTGACCTGACCTGCAAAAATCAGAGAAATCTATTGGGGGAATCTTGCCATAGAGACACGTGTCATGATATTCGTAAAATTTTACACAGGATGTATTATGAATAAATAATTCAAAGAAATAATCTAAATCAGTTGTGAAAACTGTGTAGCCGTTGATATCTTTTGTGTTATTCGTGGTTTTGTCCATAATACATAGACTTTCCAAAAGCGGTGGGAAATGTTAGTAATTTTTGGAACCTTTTTGACATGATCTTTGTGTTTAAGAATGTTTTTTACATTATCCCCTATATAAGTCGCTAAATTTTTGAAAGTGCCCTCAATTTTCACAATTCAAGATTTTGCACAGTTGTATTGGTAACTGCCTCGTAACTATACCTGCGAATGTTAGTGCTCACATTGCGTATTTTCATAAAACTGAAGCGATTTTATAGTATAGAAGTCGGAATCTCCGATTGGAATTTAACGGCGGAGCTGGAAAAAACAATGGATAAAGTTGTAGGCGGTGTTGGAGATTAAATTATGTAAGGTATACCTACACTTGTAACATCTGGAATTTTGTCCCCCATTGAAGTGTGTGGAAAGTGCACCGCTGCCCTGTAACCACGAGAAGATTCCAAGAGGGCAAATATACCCAACATAATTTAAAAATCATGTAATTTTTATAAATTTTTAAGATACTTTTCAACTCAATCGAAGAGTATAAGACCTTGACCTTGCTGAATTAACATTTGACCTTTAGCCATTTTGCTGTATAGCTCCATAACGATGCATTTTACAGAGACAGGCCAACCCTTACGTTTTTACTCCTTGTGACCACACAATCATTTGACGCTAGACTAACGTTATTTGGACCATGATTTAAAATTTACGCCTGTAGAAACTTTCCCCCCTCCAGTGGAAATTGCCGATATTTTCCAGAGGGACATTGGGCTAAAAACCTTCTAAAATGTCCTGTGAAGTCAAATCAATGGTCAGACCTTACTTGCCAAAGATTTGTCACGGGTGTGAGATGTTTGACTTAACGATCTGTTGTTGTGAAATAATGCAACCTCACAAAAATGACTTCTAACTTGACTTGTCTGGACCAATGGGACAACTCGTGATGATCGTAGACGCGTACATGCGTTTCTTTCCTGGCTATATTGGAAGGACGTGTTTTCCCAGCATCCACTGAATTAATATCGATACAGTTTTTTATAATTAAAAATGCGTAAGAAAAGTTCGAGCTTTACCATTCACAGTATAGTATTTACTAGTTTTCTGGGAGAATAGAAACCTTCTTGTGGTCTCCCTGTTCTAGCTGTAATTTTTGTATTCATGAACCAATCTCTACAACACCAAACACTGTTTTCCCTTTAACATCATTTCTTAAGTATACCCATAGTCATGACTAAATTCAGTGCAGCCTTTTCTAAGGTCTGCCTTGACTATAGCGTCATTGAAGTGGATGGTTTTCCAATGCAAAAGTAAAGCATCATTGCTATTTGTTGTAACAAGCTCCCATGCGATGTCCTAGTCTGCGAAACCCACAGAGAATCGATAACCAACCGCCCAACATACCCAGGAAATGGTCTTTGCCACGATATACCCATCGCAATATGGCACTCCTAAAGCCTGGGAAAGATCCATCCAATCCCAAGCTCTACAGACCAATATCACTCCTCAGCCATACCTACAAGCTCTTGAACGTCCTCCTGCTCAATCGTATTGGACCTTTGATCGCACGAACACCTCATACCAGAACAAGCATTTTTCCGGCCATGCAAATCAACAAGTCAAGCACTCAACCTAACTCACACATTGAGGATGGTTTCGAAGGGTATGGTACCGGAGTTGTGTTCGTCGAACCTATCAGCAATCTTACGACACGTTATCACAGATGCCTACTCCAAAATATCCTGGAAATTACCAAGACATTCGCTTGACTGAGTTTATCTGAGGATTGCTGGCAAACAGATGTTCTTTGTTCAGTAAGGAGCGAAGAGAGCCGATGGCGTAGGCTCAGGAATGGCCTACCACAAGGGAAGTGTTTCTTGCACCCTTTCCTTTCAATATCTATAATACCACGACCAACCTAGGAGTGCATGAACCTGTCCGTTTTATTTATGCAGACGATCTGGAATTTAGCGCACAAGACGCCGACTTCACAGTTGTTGAAGAGAGACTCTGCTCTCCAAAGCTTTGGAATGAACCTCACTTCTTATTAAAAGGAAAACCAACCTACGTGCAAATCCACTACGACCACTAGAATGTGTGCTTTCCATCCTACGCACCGTGAGCCAAGACGTCAGCTTAAAGTTAACCTTTTCTGGAACACCCTGGATTGAGCACTGTGATCACCCTGTCTACCTAGGAGTTTACTAGTTGAACCGCACTCTCTCCTATCGAGATATCGACCCACATCAAGAGACAGAGAGTAAAGTATTTTCACTAAGCAATACCTCTTGAACAAACTAACTGGCACAAGATGGTGGCCTCGCCCACATACCCTAATATCGACGGCACTTGCCCTTTGCTACTCAGTGCATAGTATGCTTGCCCTGTTTGGGAAAGATCAACCCCTGCCAAGAAGCTGATTTAGCATAAATCCCTCCTTCCGGCTTATCACAGATGCCTCCGTCCAACACCAACGAAAACTTGATCCCTCCTAGCATGATTGCCTTCCACCAGACATCCGTCGAGGCGTAGCGAGCATGCAAGAGCGTAGCTGCCAAGTTCTAATGTGAAGCACACCCTATGTCTGGACAGATACGTGCTGCCAACCGCCTTAAATCCAGACGAGAGTTCTCAAGCAAAGTCACCTCGGTGAAAGAGTCTCTAAGAAGCTTAAGAGAGTCCCTTGTGTGAAAAAAGAAGACTTGCCAATCAACCAAGTAACATCTATTGGTATTGAACCTGGTGAGCATCTCCCACCTGGGGCTGACTCACTCATGAGCTGAATGGCGTGTCTCAACAGATTGGGAACCAGAACTGTCCGATCTAAGGTTCCTTGCAGAAGTGGGGCAACATGGAAGCAGATCAGGACCACCTACCTGTGTTTTGTGGAACCAGCACCACAACAATGGAACATCTCTTGTCTGCCCCCTATGGAGCAACAATGCACAAAGAAGGACCTTGCAGAATTCAGTAAAGCAGTCAGACGTTTAACCCCTTTTCTGACTGGATCCATATTTGAGACCCCAGTGGTTGGACACGATAATAATAAAGTTTACTAAGCCAATTACCATCAAACTTTTTTGGAACTTGGGGGCGCTCTTCATAAAATTGTTTTTAATCACAGGTACCTTGCTTGCATTATAGGATTTGTTTAAACTATCCCCTGGTTAACATACATACCTGTTGTATTTCCTTTCATCTATCCACTGGTTTGATGTTGATTTACTTTTACTATCCTCACCGAGTTCTCATTAATCTGCTGTACAGTATAAGACGTTATTGGCCAAATCTGATGATGGGCGATGATACAGTTTAAGAAAGAAATAACATGGCAGTTTGTGATGTTCTGAGATTTCAAACAACTAATAAAAATACACATTGAAACTGAGCTGAAGGAATGTGATTTATATTTTGATGTGTAAAGCGTTCCATTTGATCAATGATGGCATAATAATACAACCAGATTACTCAGAGATAACGGGACCTTTCCGTGTAGTCATAAGTTAACATTCTAACTAACTTCTCCAGAGTGGAACAACCGCTACCTGCCCATGAATGTCCAAAAGATCTTGCTGACAATTTTGCAGAATTTTTCTACAAGAATACAAGAATCTGGCGTAACAGTCCTACATGATCCCTACTACTGCCTCTTTGTCCGTTGAACTAACAGAGTCATGCCAAAGCAACCTTCGCTACTTTTATACAGTGGTCCTGAAGAGGAGGTCTTTGAATCCATCACATCAGCAATCGATCAAGTCCTGCACCTTAGATCCTTTAACCAGCTGGTCTCTTAAAAACTATTCCTTGATGATCTGTTACCAGTCATAACAAGGCTTGCCAACTCCTTCCTTGTCTTCGTGTATTTCCCCAAGCTCTCAGCACGCATCTGTTCATCCCGCTGCCTGAGAAACTGCTGGGAACAAACCCACCATCCGCTCAAATTATCGCCCTATATCTAATCTGCCATTTCTCGGAAAGGTGATTGAAAGCTTAGCAGTGAATCAGTTGCAGACTTACCTCCTCGATAATGATCTCCATCTCCGATCAGTCGGCATACCGCAATAATCACAGTCTGAGACTTCTCTGTTACGGGTGCAGAATGACATCTTGACTGCTCGTGACAAACAAAAAGAGGCTGTAACTAGTGTTACTGGACTCAGCGCCGCCTTCGACACCATAGACCACAAACACTCCTAGCCCTCTAACTGAACGGTATGTGATTAACTGGACAGCATTCAGTTGTTCTCGTCATACCTGATGGCCGAACTCAATCTATCTCAGTCAGAGGTGCTTCGTCAGATCCTGTGACGGTAGATTGTGAGTCCCACAGGGCTCGGTTCCTGGACCGATGACTTCATCGTTGTTCCGTGCCCCACTACATGATATCATCACTGCCCCACGGTATTCAATTTGTTGTTTATACTAATGCTGAGTGACACCCAGCTCTAACCTGCTTTCCACCCTCGGGATCGAGAAGCATCCATAAAAAAGATTGAAACATGCATTGCAGAATCATCAGATCCTGGTGTAATCCAACAAGCCTGATATTAAATGACAGAAGACGGAAGATGTTGTACTTTCGCTCTCATTTTGCCAGATTCGGCTAGCAACTCTCAGCCATCTATGATCATTGGCAATTTCTGTTATACATCCGTCAGCTGAGCACGGAACCTTGTGTCATCTTAGACCTCATCACTAAGAATGACAATCATGTAAGCTTATGCAAAGCGGCTTGGCTCCAATAAGGAAAATTGGGCAGTTTCGACGTACCTTGATGACAAATCTACCATCAGATTGGTCACGCCTTGTTACATCTAGCTGGATTTCTTGCAATGTCCTTGCTTTATGAATGGCCTTTCCAAAAGAGAATGACCGTTGTTCAGCGCAGTTCAAAATGGGGCAGCCTGCCGCGTCTTGTCCTTAAAATCCGTCGACTAGACCATATCACCACACCAGCTCTCTACCACCTACAACAATGGCTTCCAATTAAACAGAGTGCAGTTTTTTAAGATTCTAACTTTCTCACCTATAAGGCGCATCCACAGCATGTCACCTGACTATATCTCTGAGCTCATCCAGCTGTATTCACCACCGTGAACCACCTTGAGATCAGCTCTTGCTCCCGCTAGTAATCTGCCAACTCATCCACAAAGTTCTATGGTGATAGAATCGTTTGCTTACCAGCAGCACATTTGGTTGGAATAAGCTCCCTAACAGTTCCGCTTAGCTCATCAGCAACTATTTTCAAGTCACGGCTTGAAGACATTCTATTAACACAATCATTTTTGAGCTCCTGATACGTATCCTGTTTCGGATGCAGTCCAATCATCACTATTATACTTCTGTGATTTGTTTCCTTTTTTTCTTATTCTCTACCCTCATCCAATCCGGTTGCCTAGGGTAGTTGTTTTCATCGGTTTAGGTAGGGTTAGAGGCAGCTGAATCCAGGAAAGATCGAGACTTAAAAACCATGTCGCTGTGGGGGTACATACCCACAGATCCTCACAGCTGACTATTCAGGTATATCCCCATGTGTTTTCTTAGTATGGGAGGCAACGGGGTTGGGTCCTTTCTCTTCTATCTTTCAAATCTATATGCTTGAATTTCCACTTAAAGTTAAAGTTTTTTGAAATTGTGTATAATTGATTATATCATTGTTTGTTTTAACATTAGGAATTTTATCTATTTTGTATTTGTCCGTAATGGATATTTTTGTATTTGCTTTGCTCTTTCTATGGTAGCGCCTAGAGGCCTCTGCATTAGGCGCTATAATAAGATTGTTATTATTATATTATTATTATTATTATTAATTTGATTGGTACGCGTCATTTGATCAATGATGGCATAATAATATTCTCAATCTAGTGCACTAAAAAGGAACACAATGTGATGTTAACACCTTCTCTGACAAGTGATCAACTTCTGGATCAGTATGCACATACATTAAGCATGCCCAAGAAACTATAGTCGCCGTCACAATTCCTTTTCGAAATAGCTTCTGTCATACGCGCGCGTGAGTTACTGCGTGTAACTCGCATCTATGTTTTTACCCGGCGGTCCGATAAGTACGTATGACATGGTTTCAGATTCGACCCTAGGTTTTTACGCCAAAGTGGTAAAAATTTGAAGTGCTTAACAATGAAATGAAACAAAACATGTTTTCATTCAAGGTTAAAATTTTTGTGTAGAATCGAAATCTGAATCAAAAAATGCAAAATGTTCTGGATGCCGTTCCAAGATATCACATTTGGGGTATTGCGCATGCGAGTCCCATAGAACCTATGGTATTTTCTGATAATTTGCATCTGCTTTGATAAAAAAAAATTTTCTGGCAAATATTTTGCAGTTTGACAAAAAATTTATACTATATTCTTTGGGAAATGTGTCTTGGGCATAATCGATTAACTTTTTAACGATGTCCACCCTTTCGTTTTTTTTTTGTAACGGTTCTCTCGAATGCCAAATTTTAGGTAAAATTTGGATTTTTTAAATTTTTAATGGATTTTAAAAATTTCTCAATTTTAGATGGGTGAAAGAAAGTTATAACCATAACTATGTAGGGGGAACTTGCTTTGGGCATAACCCCCGATAAATTTTTCAAGTCTATAGCTTTTGTAGTTTTCTATAGTTCTATTTTTTGACAACACTTTTTTTCACGCACTTGATAAATCAAGGGGTAGGGTAAAACATTTTGATTTTTGGAATTAATTCCTATACGTGCAATGAAGCAAGCTATGTATCAATTTGACACTTATTAAATTCTGAATACTGACAGGTAAATCATCACTGTAGACCCATCCTTTCTAGAGATTGATTGTGCAAGGAATCTGTTTTGCAAAAGTGCTAAATTTTGAATGTCGTTTGTCATGGGCACATGTCCAATTTGAATGATTCCTGTGTGCACATTATGAAATCTTGATACACAAATAATTGAATCCATAAGTTTTACTACCATTACTAATATATTACCATTAAAATGGGGGTCACTATATATAACATAACCTAAGCATTTATATAGCGGCTTTTTTACAGTTACTACTGAACCAAGCGCTTAACAGTCCAGAAAAGCAGAACAGAACAATTAATAACAGAGGAAAAAGGTGAGTTTTTGAGATTGTTTCTTAAAAACCTTGAATACTACTAGATTGTCTGAGTGATTGAGGCCAGGGTTCCAAAGTGTTTGGTGCACTGTTGCAAGGCTTTGTCACCTGCTGCAGTAAGTTCTGTTACAAGTAATGTCTGGTCTGGGGGGGGGGGGGGGGGGGTCCTTGTGTGAACGGCTATATGTAGTGCCAACTGAAGGTCTAAACAAATGGCGGAGAATTCCTCAGATAAGCAGCTGCTAGTCATTGAGTGATTTATAAATATAAAAGAAATTCTTGTATGTGATATTTTCCTTTACCGGTAGCCAGTTGCAATCGTTGATGGTGGGGTTGTAGTTCACGGTAACCTCTTTGAAAATCAGCCGCGCAGACCGGTTCTGTATTTTTTGTATTTTTGATGTCCTTGGATGAAATGCCATAAAGAAATGTGAGTTGAATAATCCAATCGTGAGTTTAGATGATCTACAGCAGGCTACAGTATTGTATGTCTATGTTTTTCCGGATCCTCCTATGTCCTGAGATGAAGTTAAGAGATGGCGCAGACAGATGTACATGATTTGACCTGTCATGGTAAGTCAAAGTATACTCCGAATTCCGCACTGATCTGATGGTGTTATGTATTTCCCCCAAATATCAAGGTATATATCAGCCAAGAGTTCAATGTGTTCTTTGATCCAGCAATGAAGAATTCGGTTTTGCTTCATTTAGTTTTGATTTTATTTTTGATTCTCCCATACCTTAACATTTCAATGCTCTTTTCAAGTTTGAACAAAGCCACCACAGTGTCACCCGGAACCCTTGGATTAAATGATGTGTATATTTTGTATCGTCGGGTTATGTGATATTGTTAGACCAAACTGATTTATAATTCTGCCAACAGGATATGTATATTTTGAGAATAGCCCAGGACCCATTACTTACCCTTGAGAAGTCCAAAGTCCATTGTGTGCTCATCAGAGTTGTTTCCTGATATGTATAACATGGTTTGTTGCGACCAGCAGGTAGAGGCTTACGTAAGAGCATGGCCCAGTGGTATTGAATGTTTGAGACGTCTTTTCAATCATGATGTTATAGTCGAGGTGTCAAAGGCAGATCTTATATCCAATAACACCAAAAACGTATCTTTATGATCATCCATGTCGTCACAGTAGAATCAAGTTTTTACCTTTAGTAATGCAGTTTTCTGATACCATGTTTTGGTCTGTAACAGACTGAATAGGGTCTTGTAAATTGTTATTGGTGATGTGTGTGTCCATTTGAGAGGCAACATATTTTTCCATGATCTTAGAAAATGTTCTAATATTAGAGACTGGGCGGTAATGACTTAATTCATTTGGATCCATTGAAGATTTCTTTATAACTGGTGAGGACAATAGCCTTTTTTAAGGCATTGGAAAAACCTCAGATGTTAGGGATAAGTTCACTATCTTTGCAAAAACCGTAAATTTTCATCAATGCAATCTTTAAGTAACCAGGTAGGTAGTATGTCGAGGGAGCAAGATTTGTTGGGGAGTTGAGAGATGATTTTGCTTATCTCTGCTTCTGGGTACAAGTGTAAATTCAGATATTTGTGTTGTATTCTGTGTAACTGTCGAATGTTTGGTCATCCCCTGTGTGTGTTCATTTGTATTTTCAGGTGTACATGTGTGTGGAATATATGTTATTGTAGACTCTGTAAGTATTCAAAGTTGGTAGGTGAAAATTTTTGTACCCGAAAAGTGCGATTTTCGGGCAAAAAAATTGGCCACAAATCAATATTTTGTAGCAAATTGGTGTATGATACAGGGTTTTCGATTAAAAATGCATATAATCTATGAACAATTGTACCCCTGAAAGGACATCTTAAAACAATTAAATATGGTTGTTTTAGCTCCGAAAGTAATTTTTGTGTACACTTTTGGCCCTAAAACCTTGTGGCACTTCTGAAAACCATTTCGTTATCTACTGTTTCTAAAATTGAAAAAAAAGTGGCGTAATTGAAACCAGCGTTTCAAGACTGAAATAATAGCGAAAGGCATTGTGGGAAAAAGGGATGCGGCCCGTGGCGATTGCGTGTTCACTTTTCCGTATTTGCGAGCACCGTAGTAGCCGACAAAAACGTTCAATTTCTCGCTAGGTTCTATAGGTTCAGACCCAATTACGATACATATTCAAAACAAAACATAGAACGGACCCTCGGATGCAAAATCTCCATAGAACCCCTTCCTTTTCCGGAGATATTTGAGATTTAGTTTCATTTGCATGCATTCGCTATGACGGACTGATAACGTTAATCTCTCGCGCAGTACTAATTTAGATAATATCTTTCGCAGTCTGTGATACAGACTACACAATTTCCGTACCGCAGTAATCTATATATTTCCTTTTTCGCGTCTGGCATTGTTCTGTTTGGCGCGAATGCTGGCGCAGTCATGACGCAGAGAAAATGAATTATGACAAAGAGTATAGGGACCAGGACCTTTACCTTATTTCGCTAGAGCCACCAAAGATCTCTTTATAACATTTTTCAACAGCAAAACAACTACATATTAAATATCAACACCTTCTCTGGATGTCAGATATTTGGAGACAGGTGTTTGAGAAATGAGGTATATGTAGGAATATAGCAAGACTTCACAAACCTGGCGGTTCAGCTGTATCCCCGTCTGTTCTTAGTATGGGAGGCAACTAGGTTGTTTGTATCTTCTTCTATTGCTTGGTTCACAATATTTTTGAATTTTTACTGGTTTTCCGTGTGTACAACTTGATGTATATGATACTTGCTTTCACATAATTCTATCTAATTTGTATATGTCATTTTATAAATGAATCGCTCCTGTTTTCAATGTAAGGCACATAAAAGCCTCTGCATTAGCCGATATATCAAGAATATTATGTGTAACGGTGACTTTAGTGTTCAATCGCTGTATTGTTTTGATGTCTACTTTCAACACTTGATTGCTGAAAGATAACATGTCCTACAGATAAAAACTGACAATCACTGGAACTTGAACGTCAGTCAATGTATATTGCCCTGGTTCGCCCTCATTTAGAATATGCATGTGCTGTATGGGATACCCATGTAACATCTGACATTCAAAGAACTGAAATGGTGCAGCGCAGATAGCCTAGATTTGTGGCGAATAATTACACTAGATCAGATGGAACCGTAATATTCTCAATGTACCGTAATATTCTCAATGTTTTGAAATGGTCAAGTTTGCAGGAACAACGAAAGAACGTCCGTCTTGCAATCGGTGTATAAAATGACATAGCAATCCCAATTCCAGAATATGTTCAACGCCAAACTATAACAACTACCAGACAATATCACCTAATGACACCAATATGTGGCGCGATGGTCGCTTCGCGGTCATAAAAATTATCGCCCGGCGCGTCCCTGGTCGGACCCCCCCCCCCCCCCCCCCCCCCCCCTTTTTTTTTTTTTTTTTTTTTTTTTTTTTTTTTTTTTTTTTTTTTGCGTGTCTACCTAGCAAAATACCTCTCACCTCTCACACATGCTCTCCCGAGATCTAAAGTGGTACTATAGCGTCCTTTTTTCCTCACGTAAGGTCCGTCCCTGGTAATTTAGAGGTCTGGATCCGTGCCTGACATGCAGCCAACACTTTTGGGCAAGCATTCCTACAAGGAGTTTAGCCTGTGATAGCACTCATACTACAGTACTGCGGCATTAACTACATACAATTCAGTGCACTCTCAGTTCCGGTAAGTCCAATACTCTACAGTTAGTAAAGGCTGACTTAGAGATTTCCCGATGAGGGCGCCCTCAATTTTCAAATAAATTGTGTTTTTTGCATGTACATAATGCTTGTCCATATACTAATCACTGTGTGATATAGCTAAGCTCAAATTGAAGTCCTTCATATAGAAAATCACATCTTTGTTTAAAAATTCCGGATCCGGAAATTTTGTTATATACAGTACCCTATGGCACTGTTATGTACACAAATGGTTACTGCATCAAAACGAAAAATCCTATTCATCTCAAACTTGAGCATTCTAGGTGACTATCTTTAGTTCTAGTTGACTATTTTTAATTAATATATTTAAAAAATCATGCATATTGAGCTGTAGACAGAAACATTGGTGTAAATAGTAATAAAGAATTTATAGCATCCACACATCCCTTGAACCATCCAATCTGTGAACTGTAACGTACATAACTACTGGTGCTAACTCAGATAGCAAAGGTGACTCACATATGGTAGTGTCTGCTCAAAGATGACCTGTCCACTGACATCTCTGACGAGTTCATCTGGCATATCAGTTTCTTCAAGGATGTAATCATCTTTATGGTTGGTGCTGAGAAAAGGGATGATTTCAAAAGTGCAATTGACCAAATAGATAAAAGATTTGATTAACTCCTGGTATGCTACTTGTTCATATTTTTAAAAAAAAGGACAAGGTACCAGAAATTACGAAATTAAGTTCTGATAAGAATCACTGGGCGAGCTGAAACACTGTATCAAAGGACCATGACTGCTAAATTAGCATCATGCAATCTATTACCTCAAAATAACCAGATATGATGAGAAATTTGAATGTGTGTTGCATTTTTTTATGATCAAGAACGTTGAAAGAGAGGGTGGGGAAGAGCTTTCAATGTTCACATCAAAGCATCTATGCACATTCCCCATTCATAATTAAATGAGTTTTACAGACTGTCCCAATAAAAACTATACAATCAAACTAAAAAATTATAAAAAATATAAACTGTGCGTTTTTGCCAGATATTTTGACTTTATTTGTTAGACAAGATCCTAAGCTAAATCCTCGCGTTTATTCCATCCAATTTGATGGACCCTAAGCGGAGATATTGTCAGTTGAACACAAAGGATAAAATACCACTTGGGCCAGTTTCACCTGAAGGTTCAAGAAACTAAAGGTATAAGGCGTGTAGCATCATTGTGGGATTAAACCATTTTCAAACAAACGAATATTGTACAGATCAGAGGGAATGTATTATCATGCATTGAACTAATCAATATATTATTTTTCAGTGAAAGCACCAGAAATTATTATGTTGTGGGTGAGATGAGGGACTCACTCTCAGGGGGACAATAATCATGAAATTCATGGAAATTTGGGGAATTTGACTGCTGAAACTAATATAACAGTCTACAAGTCTGTTGAGGGACACTGTTAAAAAAATTTCCGTAAATTTACGGAAATATCTGGCAGCAGTATTTCCAGACATTTTATGGGTAAATTTACAGGAATTTCTGTCAATTAACGGAACTTTGACAGTAATTTTACAGACATTTGTCTCATATTATGGAAAAATGTGTATTTTAACAGAATTTTTCCGTAATTTAAAATTACGGAACCAAAAAAAGTCCGGAAATATTGCTGCCAGAAATTTTTGAAATATTTCCGTAAATTAACATTTTTTATGTTTTTTGTTTTTTATTTTTGTTTTCTAAAACAGATTTTACGGAAAATCTGTTTTCTTAATTTACGGAAATTTTAACAGTGTGGACAACGCTCTAATGTGGAGGGACAATTTATCCTTCCCCTATTCCCCATGTCTCCAAGATGTCAGGGAGGAATATGATGAAGAAAGCAGTGTTCAACAAAGAGCAATAAAGGAAAGGTCGGTTGGTGTTCAAAGGTCTCAGTTTACTTTCAACAAGGGTGTTTTTATGGTTCTACCTTCTGCTGAAACCTGGAGTAAAGCTAAGACAACAAGACCGTTTGGAATTGAATTTCCCAATGCTACATGTATTTATTAGCAATTGCGACATTATAAAGTTATAAATTATGTTATATCACAAGCAGCAGTACTTTATACCTACTTTTTATTTTAATTTTCAATAAAGAATGTCTTGAAGGTGATTTTCAATGGCAACTTTGTTGATATCAGGATAGCCGGAACTGGCCCAACAGGTTTTTCAACTGTCTCAGATAATTAGCCATAACTCCTGAACCAAACCCCCAAATTAAGCAACTAAAAATCTCATGAAAGCTGGAACACTCCTAAAAAAGAATCAGTAAAACTCCAGTTGAGATGAACTTAATTGTTTTGCCAAAATAATTATTCTTTGATTGTATAGTTTTTTTTGGGACAGTCTGTATGTCTAATATGGTACTTGAGGATCAGATTTAAAACCAATAGACCAGTTAACAGCAATGTTTGTAAACATGTTAGGGCCTGGTATCTTGAAATAGGTCGGTCTGACTGTTACACACTGGGCAATTGTATCTGTTAGAGTTCAAAAACTAATATAAAGGGTATACGTGTAGCATCATTGTGGGATTAAACACCATTTTCAACAAACTAATATTCATAAGATCAGAGCAATGTATTATCCTGCAATTGAACTATCCTATTATTTCAGTGAAAGCACCGAAATTCTTATGTTTGGGTGAGAGAGGGCTCACTCTCAGGGGGACACTAATCATTAATTCATGGAACTTTGGGGATTTGACTGCCTGAAAACTAATATAACAGTCTACAAGACTGTTGAGGGACCTTAAAAAATTTCCGTAAATTGACGGAATTTCTGGCAGAGTATTTCCAGAACATTTTATGGGTAATTTATAGAATTCTGTCAATTAACTGACTTTGACAGTAATTTTAAACAGACATTCTGTCTCAATATTAGAACAAATGTGTATTTCGAACAATTACTTTCCGTAAGTTGTAAAATTTACGGAACCAAAAACGTCCGAAATATTTGCTTGCCAGAATTTTTTGAATAATTTCCGTAATTAACATTTTTTATGTTTTTGTTTTTATTTTTATTGTTTTCTCAAAACAATTTACGGTAAAATCTGTTTTCTTAATTTTATCGGAAATGTTTAACATGTGGACAACGCCCTAATTTGGAGTGGACAATTTATCCTTCCCCTATTCCCACAGCTCTAAGATTGCCAGTAGAGGACTATGATGAACGCCGTGTTTTTCACAAAGATCAATAAAAAGGAAAGTCGGTTGGTGTATCAAAAATGTCTCAGTTACTTTCACAGCGGTGTTTTATAGTTCTAGACTCCCTTCTGCTTAAACCTGGAGTAAAGCTAAGACAAACAAGACCGTGTTTGGAATTGAATTCCCAATGCTACATGCAATTATTAGCAATTGCTACTATAAAGTTATAAATGTATTTTATAATCACAAGCATCCACACTTAATTCCTACTTTTTATTTTAATTTTTCTAAAACTTCTTGAAGGTTAACTTTAATGGCACTCTTTGTTGATATCAGGATAGGCGGAACTGGCCCAACAGGTTTTTTTCAACTGTCCTCAGATAATTAGCCCATAACTCCTGACACCAAACCCCAAATTACAGCACTCCTCAAAAATCTCATGAAGCTGGAGAACACTCCTAAAAAAGATCAGTAAAATTCCAGTTGAGATGAACTTAATGTTTTGGCCAAAATAATTATTCTTTGATGTATAGTTTTTTTTTTGGGACATCTTGTATGTCTAATATGGTACTTGAGGATCAATTTAAAACCAATAGACCACAATGTTTGTAACATGTTAGGCCTGGTATCCTTAAATGGTCGGTCTTACCTGTTACACCTGGGCAATTGTTAGCTGTTAGAGTTTTAATACTAATGGGCCATAACGGTTCGCAGTAATAGATTCGCCGCAACCGTAAGTACGTCGGATGTTAACTGATCTTTAGTTGTGCTAACTTGGGCAACTGCACTTTGTAGGCACCCCTGGAATCAGCACACACACACGACTTCTTTACAACATCATCGGATCATATTAAAAGCGCCCACTGCTTATATCAATTACCTTGTTGGTTCAATTGTTAATACGCTATACCACAGCACAGAAGCTTACGCCCTTGCAATCTCAAATTACATTTCATCCTCATTTGCTCATAATATTTCTTAACCTTATAATTTGTGTTGCAATAGAATCAGTCTATCGTTAGCAGAAAATGTCGGTGGATTAGTTTTTGGCCACGTCTTTAATGATCGACATTGCTTCATTAGCCCAAACGAAACCCACACTTCTCAAAACATTCCCATTTATGACTCGTTCCATTATATACCGTTTGCTATTTTCGATCTTTTTGTGTTTTACATTCAATTAGGACGTTCCGGACCTCGTTCAAGCGCATCGATTTTGTCCTTCCCCTGATTGTACATGCAGCCCCCCCCTTGGCAGTAATTGGTTGGAATGATCACAGAATGCATCCTCAATGCAATTCACAATAGTAAGGCAGTTGCTATTGTCCTGCTAGATCTTTCTGCAGCTTTTGATATCTGTTGATCATCATGCCATTCTTTTGGCTAGGTTACGTGATTCTTTCACAATTCAAGGTACTGCCTTACGTTGGATCGGTCTTACCTCGCAGAACCCGCTCTTTTCGTGTTGCGCTTGGTGATGCAATTTCAAACACGCATCATCTCCTTTTGGTCTTTTCCTCGGGTTCTGTGGTCGGGCCTCTCTTTCTTTTTCAATAATGGTCCCATACTGGAATCTCTCAATCATCCAATCACAATATTTGCTTACCACAGGTGTATGCTCATGATGGGTTGGTTTGCAGCTCTATTGACATTTGATCCTAAGATTTGTGGTGATTGCCAAACATTGCTGTCAAAAGACTCTCTCTTTGTATTGATTGAAATCAGTGAGTGGATGCGCTGTATAACAAACTCAATTGAATGATGAAAAGTTCATCCTATTACACAAGTCGCCTCAAAGATATTAACATCATCAGGGTCAGGGTCGGGACAGTGATGTTTCCACATCCTCGCAATTAAAACCTTTGCGTCGTGTTTGACTCCGCCAATGTCGTATGACTGAACATTTAAGGTCATCAGTAGTCCTGTTACTTCCACTTCCGCAATATTTACCGGATCCGCCGCTTTATCACATTGAGAGTTGTCATCATCTTCGTCCATTCACTGATTTTATCTCGCAGGACTATGCCCATTCACTTTTGTATGGAATGTCGCCAGAGATCGGAGTAAACTTCAGGTTTTGCAGAATAGAGCAGCCCGGCTGGTGTTCAGATCTGATAGGACACCAGCCACACCAAAGCTCCATTGGGCTACCAATTAAGTGAGCGCGTTGGCTTTAAGCTTATGCTTCTACTTACAAGGCATTTCGGACAATTGCCATCTTACTTGTCCGAAAACCTTTCTTTGTATATTCCTGGCAGGCCCGATTGCGATCTGCACATGACAAGACGCTCCTCATTGTTTCCCGCCAAAAAAGGTCGTGGGTGACAGGGCTTTCAGCCATGCTGGCCCCTAGCCTATGAACTCTTTGCTATCTCTGTTCGCCACTCCAAGTCCATTGTTTACTTTGAAGAAGCTCCTAAATTTCATCTATTTCTAAAGTTGGATCGTGTGCTTTAAATTATTTTCTTTTTGTTATTGCCTCACATGATATTTAATTGTGGCAGCTGTTTTTTTTTATTTTAGTTTCGATGTAGTACTTATCTCATGGTTTCATCTTTCCATACAATACCTGTTGTTTTACTATGTTTAGGCTAAATAGTATTACTCTCTATTTTGTAAAGCCTTTGACCTTGTTTTGAAAGGCGCATATCAAATGCCGTTTGGTATGTATTGTATTGTAAATGGCCTTATGCCTGTACAGGGTGGTGATGACGTCGATAATTCACGACTGCCTCGCTTGTTCTGGTTTGAAATTCTTTGGCGTGTGTACGTAATGGAGTGCAGGGTACTCGGGTGCGGTCACTATACTAGATCTTGGCTCTTTGTATGAATATTGTTCTGAGTGTCCGGTAAAGTTTGTTCGTGCACAAGGTACTCATCCATAGCTCACACACATATACTTGCGTGGTTTGTGATGTCCGTATCCTGCCAAATGCACTGCGATCCCCAGCTTTGATTCTCCTCTTAACTCTACAAACAAGTCTTTATGGGAAAATTACCTGTGAATTGAAGTTTGGAAAAAATAATACTCCTTTTTGTCCAGGGCTGTTACCGGTGTACTGTTATTGTTTCAGCTTGCAAGGAACTTTGGAAGTTATCAAATGTCTTTCACATAACCTCAAAGGATGAACTATATGTTGGGCATGCATCGGGCATGCCTCGACAAGCCAATCACATTGGTTTTTTGGGGCATATCTCTCCACTTGGAACAGTGGTGTGTGCAGTACCCATAATTTTTCAAGGTATTTAAAGAGTGTTTATTCAACTTGATCTTCAATAGGGCAATGAACTGAAGAGTACATGAGATAAGTGGGTTTCCTTTGGCAAAGTCTCTCCGCTCTCATCTCTCCTGTTGTGATACGCCTTTTGTATACTTGTAACCACTGTGTAAAGTGTTTCATTAATTCTGAAAAACACTGCTGCTCAAAAGCATTTGTTCCTTAGTTTTACAGACTCACCACGCCTGCACAATATAATATTATCTGACGGCGAACTTGTATTTACACGTCATGCAGAAATATGTTCCCCCAATGCCACGATCACTAAGAAGTGGACACTAAACGCAGCCATGTTCCTTCCACCAAACCACCATTTGTACCACTCGGTTTTTGAAGCCAACTCCAAGTGATGTTAAGTTGTATATTTTGTACAAATTCTAGCACTTTATTCAATTATTGGCTTACAATCGGCACTCACACATTTAAAACTATCCAATCTGTAAAATGCCCCAGTGGCTCTTGATTCTAAGAACTTTTAGAGATTGTACTTCAATGTCACCACTGTTGTGACGAAATGTCTGAGTGATCAGAAAGCCATCACATTCATGACTGTTGCTACGATCCATCCCCCTAACAGTGTGTGTGCATTATGAAAATAGTGATATACGTGGTAGGTGCTTGTTTTAACGTCCAAGGACTGAGAAGAAAATGAAATAAACCTACTCCAAATATTTACAGGGATTTCATTCCAATAACAGGGCCAAAAAGATACACATACCAAGTTTACATCATTAGTGAAACTATTGATTTTTCAGTCAGTGTCATAATAGATTCACACCAGTCACCTGAATTTTCTATTGCTCTCGAGAAATCAATAGTTTCATCCAATGATTCATCACAACCCAAATCATGATGCTTCCTGGGTCCTCCTTGTAGACTTGACCAAACCACATATCAATTCTATTTGCTTCCTGGGACTTTAAATGTGCTTGTTTTGATCGTCTTGGGACCGCTGACTTACCCGAAGTAGTATCTACTTTGTCTCTGATATCCTTGGGGAGAGGGTCTGACAAGGATACACAGGGTAAATTTTTTAAATTTGATCCAATCAATTGAAAATTATAGACAGTGGTTCTTAGTAACCAAGGGAGTCCAAAAGGTTCGTTTGTAATATCTACCGCCCTTAAAGCACTATTAGCACATTTTTTCAAAAATTTATGGAGATTTTTACACGGTTGCGCTGTAGAGCCTAGTAAACTATACCTGTGAATGGTTAAGCTCGAAAATGTCTATGTGGTCACAAACGAAAGGAATTTTTTTTTTCTACAGAATACTTATTATCGGGGATCCCCGATCATAGTTTCAAGGCTGCTGGAAACGGCCTTCCAATGTGAAATATCCGGAAATGCGCCATGTATGTTCTACGCTCATCCATTAGTTGTTTTTAATGTTCGGGGCAAAATTCAAGTTTTAGAGGCTTTTTTCTCTATCTCGAGGGTGGCACTATTTCATCATGGACGTACATAAACGTAGCATTTTCGCTCGCCGTTAAGTCCAATCTAGGATCCCAATTCTAATTACAAATCGCTTATATTTGTATAAATATGCATTTTTTGCATCTTGTTTCGCAGGTATAGTTTCTAGACAATTTTACCACGTAACTTGTGGCAAAAATATCAAATTTTGAAATTGGTGGCCGCTCTTCAAAAATGTGGCATTATTGCTTTAATCCTGGCGAGTTTGCTAGCTAAAAACAACCATTAATAAAAAAGGTCAATTGTCAGTTGACCTTGGTCAAATTTAAAGTTACTCACTTACTCTCCATTTGCAATAAAAAAAACGTCCAGTTATTGACGGAGTTCATATGATTAAAAATAAAGACTAGTTTTAAGACTGCCTTAAAACGCTTCAGTTAACCAAAGTAGGGGCAAATGGGACTTGACCTTTTAATTATTCTGGTCAACCACAATGACAGTAATCATGTTGCCATTTATAATTAACAAGCAAAAGAAACACACCGTGTATTCCAGACACGGAGCATGAAAAGCAGCTCTCATATTTTGTCACCCTTCCGAGTTCTTACTTGCCGAGTTCCTCTACCTGAACACTTGTGAATCCTTACCTATCATTACAGAGACAGTATTGCAAGCACCATCTCACTCTGAACAGTAAAATCTCAACTTCCCTTGGCACGTACCTTCCTTCACCAGTGTATTTACGAAAAATACACCCCCTGGTTTTTGGGTATGATATTATATATATATATATATATATATATATATATATTCCTATATATATAAGAATATTAATATTATATATATATATATATATATATATCTATATATTTATATCTATATATATATCGTATTAGGCTCACACAGGTCAGTTTCATGTCAATTTATGTCACAAGTGCCACCCCTGAACTGTTACCTTGGTGAATGAGCATTTTGTAACTCCAGAGTGAATAGTCACTACTAAATGACCTTTACTAAAAACAACTTCCACATTTAGGAATATTTGGATTTATACATGAAGAACTATGCAGGAGATTAATCTGATTGTTTTCATCTTAGGTTGGGGACTTTCCTGTAAGCCATTTACTTGTATCTGTCAAGCTATTTTGTGGTATATTTGGAAATCATGTAGGCATTGTATAGCCCTACTTTGAAACTAGTGATCTCACAATCAGGCTGGATTTAACACACATACAACAGCACCTGTAGCGAGGTAATGCCTACATGCTTTTCAAAAGCATCCGATATGTTTACAGGCCTACGTGAGAATGACAGGCTATTCGAATACACAACGCTGCTGTTCTGGCCGATTCTTCTTACAACTTGGGGAATGCTTGCGCCACATATGGTAAGAACGTTCACCTAGAAGTCCCATTTGATGCAAATGAGGTATTTGCCATTCATTCCGTTCAAGCGCTACTAGCACAACCGTCATCCCGCGCTGGACGGAATCAATTGTCCATACCTCATTTGCATCAACTGCTATCTACATGACACGTTCTACCACATGTGTGTACAAAAACAAGATCTCATAAATAACGGTATATGCCAACGACCATCTTGATTCGACAAGCTCACGGCGGCCGGGTAATGTACCACCTAAGCCCAATATAGCTCGCAATAAAATTGTTGTTTGACTACCAAAAATTTTCAACAAAAGCATGTTTGTGTACATACTGAGATTGTCACAAATATGTGGCCAAATCTAGAAATCAACAATGGGGACCATGTAAATAATAGAGGTAAACTTTGTGCAGGGGTCCAAGGTAAAACAGGTTCCCTATTGTTTTTGGAAACCTAACACCAACTTTTCATCTGTCATGCATGATTAAAGGTATAGTTTGCCATATCTACTAAACGGTCACTCAGTTTCAGGATTATGCTCATACGGTATTCAAGATCATCCTTGGTAATTCTTCGAGTGCTCCGATTTGAAATGGTCTCAATTGTTTGTCCCTATCATATCAAAATTGACCCTTTTAATGTCATTTTTGCTGTTGATTACTATCACTTAAACTTAACATTGTAGATACTTTTCTTCCTCCGTCCTCCGTAAGAAAACATCAGAGAACCTTTAATCTTATTGTGAGCGAAATACTCGCAACTCGACAATACGAATTCTACACTGCAGCAAGCTCAGCGCCAAGTAGAGCTTCTCTGAAGAGACCATGTACCGTTGTCCTGCAGATTAAATGAGCTTGCACCTAGCCCCGCCAAAACCGAGGTCGCTCGCATCTGAGAACACTTGCATAGGTGCCAAACGAAATCTAAATGGAAATCCATTAGGGAGGAGATGTTCTCTAGCCAACATTTTTATTATACACGACAGAATCGGGGAGGAAAATTTTTGCTGTCTCAGTTCGAACGCACCTCACTCATCGCGATAGACACCTGGTCAAAATCTTAGCAATGGACCGACTGTGCGAGGACCTTGAAAGGACAGAATTTAGTATTCTATTCTGCCACAGGAATACGATTCGCACGTTCACAAAACGGAATAAGCCGCAAATGTTTACAGTGGCCGTTTTAAAGTGGTGGCGAAATACTAATTCCAATCCCCATTGAATCACTGACGCAGCGAAGCAAGCCAAGTTCTCCCCTGGACACCAAGGGGGTGAAACGCATTAAAACCAGTCCCGTCCTGCTGTGCTCTGACATTTTGATATTGCACGGAATAATTTACGCAGTTTTTTGGGTGCCTTGTCCATACACACATATGTCCAATTCGAACAAACAATCCGCCCAAAATATCAGTTGTTGGATGTTGGTGCTATTGGGTGGTTTAAAATTTTGTCCTACCCATGGCTACACAACGAATGAAATGACACTCAGTCGTCTTGGATTTAGAATAATAACCGCTCGAATACATCTTTTCACCTAAGCGCGCATTGCATTATGAAAAAGAGTATCTGAGCACATGATCCAGGTACCCTATTTTTACACCTGGCCACCTCCCCACATACATTAATTTGTTCATGAAACCGATTTGTATGCAAAGCGGCGCCCACAGTAAGTGGAAAAAGCGAGCAGCCATTGCTTTCTATTGTCGGTACGTCTAGGTTTCTATTGTGGTCGCGTCAAAACATGCGAGACAGTGTATTTCTAAAGATTACGAACGTTTTGCCTCTCTATCTCATTAGAACCCTCTTGCTGTACTCCTCTGCGCGGATTAGCAACCGAATAATGTAATCTATAACAGACCAGCTTGAACTCTTTGATTGAGGAATCCTGAAAAGAACGAGGACGAGGATCAATAAGAAGACCCAAATACAGAATTTTGAGGTTGGGCGCCAAACACTTTTGTATTCCTAGGACCAAACCGCTTCCGCGAACAAAGCCAGTTGTAATAGCAGCCAAAGAGTTTCTATCTAGTCGAGAGGCAAACGTTACGTAATCTTTAGAAATTCACCGTCTCGCATGTTTTTGCCGACCACAAAGGAAACCTAGAGTACCAACCATAGAACGCCAATGGCTGTCCCCCCCCCCTGCTCCGACTTCTTCCACATACTGTTGGTGCTGCTTTGCATATACTCTAAACGGTAGTGATACAAATTAATGTGTGGATATGTGTTAGGGTGGTGGCCCAGGTGTAATAATATTGGTCACCTGGATCATTGGTGCTCAATCTACTCTTTTTTCTCATAATCAAATGCGCGCATTGGCTGAAAAGATGTATTCATTGAGGCGGTTTATCTACATCAAGACGACTGATGTGTCAGTTCTTCGTTGTGTGCCATGGGTAGGACAAAATTTAACCACCCAATCGCACCCAACATCCAACAACACTGATATTTTGCGGATTGTTTTTGTATGAATTCACATATGTGGTGGTATCACAGCACCCAACTGAAATTATTCCGTGTAATATTCAAACTGTCAGCGCCCAGCACGGGACGACTGGTTTTGAATGGCTTTCATCAAACCCCCTTGAGAGCAGCGCCGAATTAGGGGAAATAATGAGACCGTCGTCATTTAATAAATGAAAGAATTCCCCGCGCGCACGCATGTGACTAAGGGCCTGGTCAGTTTAGTGAAAAAGATAACACGCGCTAATCAGACCAAACGGTAGCACGCAAAAACATAATATCTTGTAACATGATTGCTGTGACCCGAAAACCTAAATACTGCTTATGAAGGGAAATATAGCTCGACATGGGGGTATCCGATTCAAAATCGAATTACATAAAATTGATTTGAGATCCAGGACCTGAGCATGGTGGGACAATCTTCGTATTGAACTTTTGATTTCAAGACAAACTGATTTTGATGGCGAAAGATCCAAAACTAAGCGTAATTTTTTGCCTTCTGAAAGAGTTAAAGTATCGTCCATACAACAGGGGGGAGAATCCAACCTCAATTAACACAACGTAAGTAGTATATGCGATCGCGGACTCGACAAAATCAGGGTGGTTCCTAGCTAGATCTGGTTATTCCGAGCATAACCTCCGGAGAGCACAAGAAAGTGAACTTATAAACCGTCCTCGATAACTTGGTTGACAAAAGTGCTAGCCTTTACCACGTTTTTTCGCAAAAGGAAGACAAGAGTTTCAATTTACTTTAACTCCGGCGCACGAGGATGTTGCTCTGTGGAGGACGTTTGTGCGGATTCCGTGCATTCAATCTCTAGGGGTCCTGTCCCCGGAAATTCCTAGGAACTCCTGGCTGACGGCGGATCTGAGCGAGGCATTTTGGAACGGACATGTCCATAGAGGCCCACTGGAAGCAGACCCGGTTGTCGGGACGAAAAGATTCGAGTTGGGATACGGCTGAAGCGCGAAAATTACGCACAGGAGCATTAGGTGCGCAGAGGTCGTGGACTACGGAGCCTGGACTGATTTTTGCTTTACACATTAGCGGCTTTCTTGCTTTCTCTTGCTTTGAAGCGGCTTCCTTTTCACCTTTGCGAGACGCTTTTTCGTCATCGTAGTTGTCCGCCCAGATCGTCTGCCCATATTCTTCACCGTCCGCCCACCCCTGGGGGAACGACTGCCAACTTTATGGCTTTTGGCGCGTTTAAGGAGCTTTGAGCTTCAGCTCAAACGTTTCTTTATCGGCAGTAACAAATCCAGGGTCCATGAATTGACAGCCGAATCAACGATGGTTGAATCTTCAGCGAGGTGATTTACTTGCTCTCGATTACACCGAGACTGGTGAGGCTCTTGTAAATTCTTGCTCTTTAGAAGCAACGGTGCACTTGACGTTTGAAGATAATAATGGCCGCTAACAATGTCATGATTTGGAATCTTGAGCAGGAAGCAGGAACTTGGTTCCGTCATTCTCATTTAAAGCGCAAACGGCTATCGAGATATCACCGATTAAATTTGAAGACAACGAGGAGAAGTAAACGCTATGTACTGAAACCAGAGTCTGTGAATGCAGGCGGTCCCTGAAATGGCTCAAAACCGAGAATGAGCATCTACCTCTCGCAACGCTAGAGGAACAAAGACCAAGCAATGATATTACGCAACATGCTCAATGAGCCACACTAATCGTTCGATAACGCAACCACACAAACGAAAGAAATGTCACTCTGAATCCTTGTGTTGACTAATGACCATAGGTCCTATCTTTTCACATGATTGTATCAATTTTATTAAAATTTGGACCCCCTGTACAACTTTGTCTTGGCCCCCTCTCCTTAAGCAAACATTTGCTGCACTTACGAATCACTTTTTCAGGGGCCCAGGTCGTCTGTCACATATTATAAAAATCACTCAAACCTGGTGTACTTGAGAATGTGTTACAATGTCTGCTAGCTCCAAGGTTCTGGTAACAGGGGTGTGGTTCCCGGGCGCCATGTACACCCCCCCCCCCCCACACACCCACCATTATATTTGTTTATTTGCCAAGTTATACATGTGTTTACTGCCTATTTTTTAATACTCTAAGTTATATCACTACCCGTTCTCCATCCCCATTACAAGTATCGATCTTAAGAGCCTCGTCCCGTACAACGGAACAAATCTGAAATTCAAAACAAGTTGAAGCATAACTTGAAAATAAATGTGTGAGTAATAACAATCAGAAAGGATTTAGGAGATACTTGTCAGTATGTATGCATAATTTTTATATATAATATATTCCATTCTAATTTCTTATAACGCGCGACAATCCCCGAAGGTTATATGTAATGTATGTATGTGTGTCTGAATATGTACGTGTATGGTATGTGTGTAGGTGTGTAGGTATGTAGGTAGGTGGTGTAGGTGGTTGTTGGAGGTGTGGTGGGTGGTCGGTGGGTGGGTGGGTGTGTGGGTGGGTGGGTGGGTTGTCGGTAGGTAGGTAGGTAGGTCGGCGGTAGGTAGGTACGTGGGCTTTACAAACGGAAAGAAATACTACTAATTTATCCACAAGCTATAGATGACAAGTTAATATCATTTTTGTAGTGTTATGGATTATTGACAAAGTTTTTTATAATAAAATATTTTAATATATTAATAGATTTAACCACTGTATGGTCCATTTAGTCTCACGCCCTAGCAGCGATATGCCGTGTAAAGAACTGAGTGTCCCCATAGAAAGTGTCCTAGCTCCACATCTCAACATTGTACGAATCACCGTACCTTGTAACGAGGCCATATTGGGTACAGTGCTGGAACAAACGATGCATACAGCGCTCAATGGAGACACAATAACATATGTGGTGGTAGGACCAGCTCTGTCACACGGACGCGATATTATATACACCCCGGGTTCCGAGACCGTGGGTATTTCGTCTTTATGTAAATTTCTGGCTCGGCCATTTTCGTTTTCTCCGATTTCTATTATCTAGCAAAGTTAATACATTTCTCGGTTTGTATCATCATAAATCAAATTTAAATCCACACAAAACCCATCCTCATGTGCATTGAATGAGTTTCGCATCGTTATATATTCTGCTAGAATCATGAATTATGGGCCCACCCCTCTAAAAAATATATAAATATTTTTGATGACAAATTCAAATGGGAAAACTCTGGGGTTTATGAATACTGCAAAATGTTAAAATGTATATACCGTTATTAATACGTATTAAAGAGACACTGGCACATTTTGAAAAATAGTGCGCCCGCAGATTTTCAAAATCGATATTTTGCATGGTTGTAATCTGTTATTATACAAACCCTCACACCGAAATGTATTAAGACCAAATCAGCTTCCTTATATGGTACAGAACATTTTATCATTTAAGCGTCGCCGGCGACGTTATTCAGCAGATACGACGGAAATGAGCTTTAAAACACAAAAACACTCACACTCGTAGGATGTTTTCTCACGCTATGCACACGTTTGACCGGTTTTGTTTTCTATACCTTTGTGGTTTTTAATATCAGTGAGTACTATTCAAAAATATTAAAAAAAAAAAAAATGTTTATAAAGTTTGAAACTAAAAAGTTGGCCTAACAATTACCTGATGTCTTTATCCTCATATCTGTCCCTAATCTGTTTTGGGGTATGTTTAATTTTTATGTGTAAAATAGCTCTGTTGTTACCAATGGCCTAGACTCTCACTTGCGAGCAATTGAAGAATTTCATATTTTGTGAAAATGTGCCGTGCCGCTTTAATACATCGAGAGTGATTTCATTTGTATCGTGACCAGCGTATGATGGCAGAGGAATACATGTCTATGTGTCAAAAACTTCAAGGTGTTGAATACATCATATTGCGTATGTAACTATGAACATACAAATAGGGAATTAATATTATTGTATACCATTATTTTAATTATGGTTAGAGCATCTGGTGTTTAAACAACTGACAATGTCGCAAAATATCATTTGTGTCTCTGATGGCAGTGATACATTTTACAATTTGCATACTTATTTTCACCGAAATACCGGCATTTTTCCTCTCTTTTTTTAACCTCGGAGAAGCTCTTTGACGTAAATCTGCCTCCAGATAAAAAGAAATTGTTGGAAGATGTTGTTTAGTGTTTTCAACGCCTAAACCAAGTGTTGATTTGCATTAAAAAAGCTTCTGTAAGCTTCTGTATACAATGTACAACAAACAAGGTATTATTATGGCGCAACTCCAACGGTTGAAATACTGGTGGAAGTGAGATAGGACTTGCATTCCATACAATAGGCTTAGGATATTTTAACCTATTCAAAAGTACAGACAACTATTGTGAAACAATCACTAGCCATCCCGATAACATATCGATATAAGGTTTAGCCCTTAACAGACTAACACATACTCAAACTATTGTCAAGGGTCTATGCCAGGGGAGATTTTAATTTCTATCGTGTCAATGCATGAAATTTAGCGGTCGTTCATTCAATTGTTCACAGCCTATTGTAGTAACGCCTCTTTTGTGTTATGATGCGTGTTTTTAATTTTAATTTTTTATTTTTTGAATGTTTCAAAATTTATCCGTTATCTACCTCACTATTTAACGTTCGTTTAACTAAATAATCATTGTTTTGTCGCGAGACAAACCTTTTGCCGCAGTGAATCGTCAAGAAATCGCACTTGACCGTATGGGTCCGTGCAGGCAGCCTGAGCCTTCGGCTCTCAGGCTGCCTGCATGGACCCATACGGTCGCGAGCAATTATCTAGACGAATGCACTGGGTGGTGGGTGTTTATCCTTATCATCGCAGTTTTTATCTCTTTCAGGTCGTCCCACCAATGGTCTATTAATTGTCCAGTATTGGTCCGTCTACTTGGATTAACCATACACTGACACATGGACTGTACATTTATCATATGAGATTGTATAATTATGTGTTAGTAATCAAAGTACATATTCTTAGCAATCTGTGAAAAATTTTAAACGACGCCTGATTTTCAACTGAAATTTTGGTAGTAAAGGATGTCAACTTTACCAAAAAGTGAGTTATCGTAGGGGGTGGGGAAATTTTGTTTTTTTTTTTTCGGGAGTCACAGGTCACACGAGTCAAATTTTGAATTGATCCAATCAATGATTGAAAGTGATAAACAATTTAATAGTTTATCATAAATTCAAAAGGTATGTTTGTACTATCTGCGGCGAAAGTTTTGGAGTTATATAGGCTAAAACCGCAAACAATCAATAAAAACGGTCATATTTCAGTTTGTGTAAGGGTCAGGTCAGGGGCTTGACCTTCACTTTACTAAATGGATGAATCATTTAGTGTAACCCATCTTAACCGTCCACGCAAAAATCGGCGATTTATTTCATACATCGTGACGGATGTTGAATTTTCCCTATTAAGTCATCCTCATTATGGAATACAGCAATCGAGCATTTTCCGGACATCCGTCAAATCAACTGCGGTCATCGCGAAATCTTCTCCATTTGGTTTATTACATAATGACGGATGTTGATGATTGCCGAGATTCACCCGCTTTGGTAAAGACTGTAATATAACATCAAAATTTACCTAGTAACAGTAATTATTTATAAATTTAATATTTGCTTGTGTCATTATATAAGTTTTTTAAAGCTCGGCTTGTGGAATCACGTATACACTTCTATGAAGAGCCACACATCCGTTATTATGTAATACATCAAAGCCTTTTGTTTGAACAACATCAATTACCAATTCTATTAGTTATATTTAATGAAACTGCAAGTCGGCACTTGACATCTTGAAGAGTTGGTATTTAGTACCATTTCCCTTAAAATTAATATTGGGCAACATTTAAAGCGCCCACATTTCAAATTTGTATAGTTTGCACAGTAACGTTGGTACTTGTCTAGGAAACTATACCTGCGAACGAGAAATTCTAAAAATGGGCGTATTTATCAACAAATAGCGTTGTAATTAGAAATTCGGGATCACAGATTGGACATTACACGGCAGAACTGGAAATGCTACGTTTATGTCCTTCCATGATGAAATAGTGCAACCACCCCCCGAATCGAGAAAATAACCTCTAACTTGACTTGCCCCAGAAAGAACTATTAAAACAACTAATGGATGGCGTAGACACGTACATGCGATATTTCCCGCTATTTCACATTGGAAGCTCGTTTCCAGCAGCACGTTGAATTAGTATCGGGATCCCCGATAATAATTATTCTAGTAACAATTCCTTCTTTGTGCACCTAGACATTTGGCGAGCTTAACCATTCACAGGTATAGGTTTCTAAGCCAGTTACCAATGCAATCGTGTGAAAAATCTCCAAATTTGAAAAATTGGGGGCGCCCCTTCAAAAATGTGCTATGTGCTTTAATTCAACATTCGTCACCATGTAATCCTCCGACGATTAATGTGTTGTGTGTTACTATTTAATTGTCAGTTGTTTTGGATATATCAATTATACCAGATAAGTGATGATAGGCCTTTTTACCCTGAGTAGAGACATGCCGTTGTGGCGGTAAGAGGATCAATGGTTATTCCGAAAACGCAGAGTAAGTAACACACCTGATTGACAATAGGTGAATAGGGAGTGGTTATTGCACATTTTGCATAAATAGGGAGTAACATTGATTCAGGCCCCTTTTAGGACCACTTTGGTTTTGAGTGAAAGTGAGAGAGGGAGAACTCATCATCCGTCTTTCTAGCTTTCCTGTTCCTTCCTTGGATGCCAAACACTTTCAATGAATTGGGGTTGAAACAACCCCAAATTACCTATTGCTATTTTTTTCACAAAAAATAAAAAAAATAAAAATGTAAATTTTAAATTACTGTAAAACAAATTAAACTTTGACAAAAATTAAAAATATTAAATTGGTAATTTATTTTTACCTTGCAAATCCGTATACACTTCTATGGACAGAGGCCTCAAAATCCGTAACTATGTAATACATCAAAGCCTTTGGTAGTAACATACATCAAAATTACCAAAATGTCTAATTAGGATGATTAATAATGAAATACTTGAAGGTCGGCACTTGACATGCTTGAAGATTTTGGTATTAGTACCATTCCCTTAAATTTAATATTGGCACATTTTTTGAAGAGCGAACCAATTTTCAAAATTTGTGATTTTGCACAGTTACGTGGTAATTGTCTAGGAAACTATACCTGCGAACGAGAATGCTAAAAAGGCGCCTAGTTAATCACAAAATAAGCGATTTTGTAATTAGAATTGGGATCCAAGATTGGACTTAACGGCAGAACTGGAAATTGCTACGTTTATGTACGTCCATGATGAAATAGTGCCACCGCGAGAAAATAAACTCTCTAATTGACTTGCCCGAACTATTAAATTAAAACAACTAATGGTATGAGCGTAGACAAGTTACATGGCATATTCCGGCTATGCACATTGGAAGGCCGTTTCAAGAGCCGTTGAATTAGTTATCGGGGATCCCCTGATAATACTTATTTAGTACAAAATTCCTTCGTTTGTGACCACATAGACATTTCAAAGGATTAACCATTCACAGGTATAGTTAGTTTACTAGCCAGTTACCAATGCAATCTGTCAAAAAATCTCCAAATTTTTGAAAAATGGGGGGAGCCTTCAAAAAAATGTGCTCATAGTGATTGAATTAAATTCGTCACCATGTAATACATCCGACGAATAGTGTTGTGTGTTACTATTGTCCAAGCTTGTTTTGGATATTCAAATTCAAATACCAAGTATTAAGTGCGATAGGCCTTTTTACCCTGAGTAGAGACATGCCGTGTGGCGGTAAGACGGATCATGGTATTCAGAAAAAAGGCAGGAGATAAGTAAACACACTGATTGAATAGGTGAATAGGGAGTGTTTGTTTCTCTTGAAATTTTGCATAAATAGGGAGTAACATTGATTTAAAGGCCTTTAGGAACACTTTGGTTTTGACGTGAAAGTGATTAGAGGGAGAACTCATCATCATCTTTTTTCTACTTTCCTTGGATGCCATAACACCTTTCAATTGAATGGGGTTGAAACAACCACTACAATAGACAACAGTGAACTTTGTTTAAAAGTAATAATTATGTTGCAATTAATGTTTTTTACCAATTACTGGCCACTTAAGTGAATATTCATCTTATTAAATGGTAATTATTGTTACCTGTAAACAATTTGATTTAATTCCACCCAAATGGACTCCTTTAGGCTTAAGTTAACATAGAACATAAGATAGTGGATTTATGTATGTAATCATATAACATCCTTAACACTGGCCAGATATGAGATCTCATTTCCCAGGTGTTTTTTGCCATAATTTTTTAAATACAGGAATCTTAGATGGGATGCAACTGTTTAGGGCAAAACCATATAGGCATTTAATAATAACATAAAGTATTGACATATATACCTTTACACTCACTGTAGTTAGACACATATTAGTACTTAGGGATAGAACATATGTAACAATTTTAAGGACCACAAGACTCTTAAAGAGTGTACTAAATATTCATTAGGTACTAAACTCATCTGGCTTAACAAACGAAGATGGAAAGTCTGGTTGTTGTGAGGTGTGAATAGGCTCTGCATGGGTCACAGTTCCTCCACAAGGTACAATATCCCAATCACAATGCATTATGGGATTTTCTTTAACAAATCCTATGGAAAACTAAGCCACAGATAGTGTTTAACAAAATGGGATGTTGCAATTCACTGAAGTGCCACCAGCAGACCAATAGCCAAACACACGTTGTCTCACAACACAGCTTTGTGACTCCACGCCCGGTCAACACTGCTTGTTTACTCCTATGGTCTTGGGATATACTATATGAACCTACACCAACATGAACAATGGTAGCAGATTGTCATAGTGATGACCAAAAACAGTATCTGCTTGTGTGTTTTCAAGCCAGGGGATAAAAAATTGGACCATTCTGTTAAAGTGTATCCCAGACCAGGATGATCGTGACCCATTATATGCCTATTGTACTAAAACTATAGATCATAGATGAGGCCAAAAATATACTTTTTTAAACTGGGAATAGCCTGCACAAATGATACAAACTTTCAAATAATCAAACAGTTCTAATTGTACCCCTTACATTTGTAATGATCCACAAGGTTGACTGGTAAAGGTTTTAATACATCATTTTAAGACAATTTCTCAGTAATGAAGGTGAACAAAGAGAATTTCACAATTCAGGTGTCCCTAAAAAATTAAAGCCAGAACTTCCATAAAACATCCCTATCTGAAGGATTAAGCAGAGAAATTTCTTGTATCAAAATTCTGAAAGTTATTGTTTGGATGGCAGCAAATACAAAAATTCATCCTATGTTTATATCGGCATATCAAAAATCGCCTTTTGTTTCACTTGTAAGAAATTATTGTGTGTGATCTGTATGAAATCACTACATAGACTCAATATAGGCTATGGAGTCTCAAAATCTCTCGTTGCTCTTTTAACACCAAATTATTTCGTTTGCAATTGTTTTGGGTCAAATTCATAAAATTATTGGACTATGTTGACATTTGTTGTGCTAACCTATAATTGGAAGCCTCTTGACTGGACTTGAATAGAATATAAGGAACAAAAATATGGTTCAAGTACGATGGATTATTACAAAATAGATGCCCTGATGCTCACAAAGCTGCTCCTCGTGAAAAAAACCCCTTAGCTCAATAGTCAAAAAGGGATCAAAGAAGATTTCACAAGCCAAAAATTACTGGCTAAAGAATCCTGGGCACACGCATATTTGACAAGCTGTTCATGGGTTAATCAGGGGGTTAAATGGAAAAAAATCTCCAATCAGATTCTAGTAAGAAAGGCTTAGAGTTCATACAGGATATAGAGAATATCTATTTATGGTTATTTCATGTTAACATCATTTAATATCTCGGTAAATTATGAGCAAAATCAGAGATACTATAAGAGAGGTGTTACATCTCAGGGGTTTAAACAGTGAAAACAATTGATAGCACTCGTGCCAAGTCTGTGTATCTGATGCAGTAGGGTGGCTGTTCCATTCAAATCTCTACAGGAGAGGTTATAGTTTGTAATGGTTAGAATGTCCCACAGTTTCTGCTCTGTCTCTGGGTTTTTGAGTGCCACTTGGTAAAAAGAATAAGGCTAAAATAAAAAATTGAAGACTTGTCAGTTGACACCCAGTGAACATGCCGGTCCTAATACCGCGCCCTATATTATACCAACCAACTTAGAACTAATTACACAGGGCTCCTGGAATTAACAAATAGGGATATGGGTTGAAGAGTCAGTGTTATTTCAGTCGCTTAGCATTTTCATCACGGGGACCCGAGGGAGGATATAGTAAG
>JAMKCH010036654.1:0-14481 GCA_023653785.1 Ophioderma brevispina | reverse complement strand
CGCGAAAATTGGGCAAAAAGACGAAAAATTCAAATGAGCCTTGCGCTTACATCAAGCATTTTTAAAACTTATTTTATGTTGATATCTATTCTAGAAGACCCAAATTACATATATTTAACACAAAACCAGCAGTTTTAGGGAATCCAGTATTTTTTACGGGTGTTGCAAAATACACGTCATTTTCCCATAGAGTTTGTACAGTAACGGTTTGGCAACGTCCATGATGAAATTGTTTGTTTTCAGCACATAAAGGGTTAATTATTTTTAATGTTACTAATAATTGTTTACTTACATGTATGTGTGAACTTATATCAGCAAAAAAAATTTGCTTTGGTTCTTGGTTTCTTATTCTTATTTTTAAAATATTCTCAAATGACTTCCGTTAGTGCCCAAGGGGGGTTCCATGGGACCCCCACTAATTAACTCATTAACGGCTTGGCCGATGTTAATTATTTTGGTATGAAAAGAAGCGCATTTAAAAGTCAGACAATTACAAAAAAATTCGGCGCAAAAATTCCACGCGTAAAGCGGCCAGCGCGAAAACAGATTTTGGGGGTCCATAGGAACCCCCCCCCCCCTTGGTCACTTAAGTGTTAAGATTCAATGAAGTTAACAGGATATATTTAAAATGGAATATTTTAATGCTTTATCTGTTATCCAGCCCTATACATGTATTTTGGAAGTTTTACTCCGTGGAAATCAAGCAAGTTGAAAAGAATGCTGCAAATTGTTGCTTCAAGTCCAAAAATTGGTTTCATTAAATATATTTTGATATTTGGTTAATTTTACAATCTTACCCAACGATGTAACCAGATATTTTCATTTGGGGTGGGGGGAACCAGGCAATGGGAACCATTTAACTTTTGGGGCATCATTAAAACACATTTGCCAGGGTGAACACAGTAAGCTGTCAATACTATCAATTTATTACTTTTCCTGATCTCTACTGGGCCCATTACCAGAAGGGGGCAAAGATTTTTAGTGCGGACCCCGCCCTTAAAAAAAAAAAAAAAAAAAAAAAAAAAAAAAAAAAAAAAAAAAAAAAAAAAAAAAAAAAAAAAAAAAAAAAAAAAAAAAAACGTTACTGGTGTTCCCTGACATTTATTCCAAATGTGTAATTAATGGAGGATATGCTGCAAATCCCAAAGCTGAACGTAAAACCAAGAATACTCTTTGGGTTACACTAGCGTGAAACTTGTTCGGTCTTTCACATTGGGTACTTTCACTTCTTCAACTGTAACTTTTGAATGCGTTAATCAATTTTAATGCCGTAATTTTTATATGAGAGCTAACAAAACATGGAATGTAGTACAAAAAGAAAATATATGAATAGCATAGAGGGGTTTCCATGAAAAATCGCTCAATTTGGTTGTACTGTTTTGACTCACCCTGAAGGTCATGGGAACACCCATGACCGACCCCCCATCAAAGCACCCAAATCGGTTTGTGGTTTGCACTCCTTATTGCTGTAATTTCTTTTGACATTTTTGGTGAATTGCTATAATGAATGAGGCTTGGCCGCCACCGCCTGAATTTTATAATGTTCCAATTGTTTTCAAATGTATACCAATGTTTTCGTCATGTCATAAGGATTAAAAAGGTATAATTTGCCCTATCAATGAGTTATGTATTGACTATATGGGAAAAAACGATTCAAGGTCATACTGGGGTAAAACTTCAGAATGGTCCGATTCTTTTCAGAAGTGCATCAAATTGTTCTTCTCGTTGTGTATAGACTTAAAATATATATTTCAATACTTGAAGTAAATCCCTGCCATAGTTATACGGCTCATTTTGACAGTTTGCTACAGGGTCTTTGGGAGGTCACAAGCCGCTACCCTATAAGGTCAATATTTAAAAGGTGTAGATGGAGTGAATTAGCATTTTTGTTGCATAATAGTCCAGGCTGCAGATTCATTGATAACTAATAACAGCCTTGTTTTATTAGATATATAATGTTTTTCAAGACCAGTTTTTTAGGCTGATTCTGAATCCGATGGATGCCAGACGAGCAACCTTGAGCATTTTTGTAGAAACGCAAAAAATCAAAATGGCCACCAAAACACAAAACATTCATCTCTTGTTCATTCAAAAGTTGTAATTTTTCAGCCTGTCTCGTTAAAACATTTATTGTGACCAATTAACATATGATTCTGTAACCACGTAATCAATGAATCCAATATGGCCGTCAATACAATACAAGTGTCTGATCGTGATCTACTTTTGACTGCGGTTGGTAATTTGGTATCTAGCTTGGTGTTTTGGCCGTCAAAAAATTAATTAAAACCATAAGAAGTATTTTTTTTAAATGTGATTATAAATTCCTTCATTATAGGATCCAAGATGGCTTCCGATACTCCAAGATTGTTATAATTGATAGCTGTGTCTAACCTAGTACTGCAATGTGTGTGTATATCCCTGTAAGTCAATCAGATCAATGTACACATCATTAGGTAATCAGAGGAATCGATACATGTAAGATGCCTTCCAAGATGGGTATCCAATATGACTGGAAATGGCACTTACTAAGCGGTGAAAAATCATATCACTATTAGTCTAGAGATATATGTTTCTTTGTTTTTGGTAGGTTTTGGGAATCCATTGGTATCCATATTGGGATATTTGATGAATAACAACTCAATAACACTTAAGATAACCTTACTGGGATTTTCGGAAGTGATAATCCAACTAAAACCACAAAATATATATCTTTAGCCTACAGCGTGAATGAATTACTGACCTTTACTGATTGACATTTGCAGCCATATTGAATGCCTATCTAGGATGCCATCTTGCAGATGTCAATGACTTTGATTATGTTATGATATTTAAATTGCTCTGAATCAGTTATAGTGATATACATAACCATGGCAGCTCTTGGCTATATGTAGTAATGAATTTTGCCATTTTGGATCCATCTGGAATGGTTTATTGATTTGATTGATTATCAAATTGTTGAAAGCTATTCATAATGGTTTCAAATAAATATATTGATTGCTAAAGCATTGGCATATATACCAAATTACCATTCTACGGTAAAAAGTAGATAAATATCAGATGCTTTGTTGTATTGGCGGCCATATTGAATATCTTAATTTGATGGTTAATGAATGGTATTTTACCTGGTCACCACGGGTGTTTTGACTGGACGAGCAAAACAAATACAACTTTTGAGTAATTAACATATGAGTTTTTAGTGTTTTGGGTGGCCATTTTAATTTTGCATTTCTTCGAAAATGCTCAAGGTTTTTAAGTCTGGCATCCATCGGATACAGATTCAGCAGGAAAAACTGGTCTAGAAACCGTTGAAAAACATTATATATGTGGTATAACAAGGTCGCATGGTCTGTATCCTGACTATAATATGACCGTACAACATGTACGAGTAATTCGGAATTAGTTCAATTAAAAACGGACTGTTTTTTGGAATTTTACCCCACGATGACCTTGAACGAATGTTGGCCTATATTTCTAAAACTAAAGGTCAAACGTTAGGCAAATCATACATTTTGTAATCAGTGTGACTAGAAGAATACATGGTTTTAAGTCAATTGAATCATTTTAATTTTTTACCCCTGTATAAACTTTACCCCCTTATTTCTCAATAAGCACAAGGGGACTCTTGGGAACATTTGATATGTTGCTTCTCACAACATTTGGAAACTATCCAAAAATATCAGCTATGGCTTATTTATTTCCACCTTCTGTCTGTACACAGATCTAAGGTTCCTGAACTATCGGGGCATACTGGGAAAGTCGGGCCCCGCCTCAAATTGCATGTGGTCAATAGGAAATTGAAAGATCAGCAAGTTTTTGTTCTGAAATTAATGGAAAACGTCCCAATAACATGCCATTTCATCATTTAAACTATTGCCTATTAATAACCCTTGTCTACAAAAAATGTTTGTAACAACTCACCGGAAGAGGGTACCACCCCCTTGAATTTTCTTTATTGAACATCCAATTCCTATAAATTTGGTACCTACAGTATGACTTACTTTGACTTTGACTTAAAGCCTTCCTCCCGGTGTCCTGTGTCAGGTGTCCTGCTGCTGTCACTGAGGGGATGTTCAGGTCTTTACAGCTCTGTTGGATGTCTTCAAGCCATTTCTTATCAGGTCTCCCTCTGGGTCTGGTTCCTTTGATGTTTCCCTCCAGTAGCATTTTTTGGATATCTTCCGCTGATCATTCTTTTCACAGAGTTATTCTTTCCATTGGTATCAAAATATGTAAAAAACAATGATGACTTCACTATGACGTCATAAGTTAATAAAGTATGAAAATACTGCATATAAAGAAGAACATTGGTATTTTGCAAATTTCTGCTGAAAAATAATAAATAAATTAAAAAAAGCAAAAAATAAAAAAAATAAAAAAAATATAATCAGTTGAAGGATGGGCAAATATAGGAAACAAGACATTTTCTCCTTTGTTTTGGCTATATCTCAAAATATTCATATTATTTTCACAACATTTTTAACAATTACGGGTCCAAATGACCAAAATGCCAGCCCGCTTTATACCGTCGTAGCTCCACAAAGAGATGACGGATTTTGATGGGATTTTCATTCAGTCATTTTCTGAAAGAAGTTCTCCTCAATTTGGTGACAACAACTTTGCCAAAAAAATGTACCATGCACTTTCCAAAAACCCCTACAGTCCGGTTCACACATCCGTGATTAAACAGTTTTGTATTCACTGCAAACATGATCGCGCAAAGAGATCTAGATACAGACATCTCGTTGTCATGCACTGAATACACAATCTATTGCCTAGCTTTTGTCGATATGAAAGTGGTGGTTTCGCGTGTTGGTCGTTCAATTTACTAGGTCCATGGTTTGAAACACGGTGTTGTTCAAGCCTTTATAACCACTTACATAATATGTCAATAATTGTTAATTGTTACTGGAGTGTTTTCTTACACGTGGCACTTTTGTTATAGTCCCATAAGCCAGTTTCTGTAGCAGGCCTTAATTCCGAGTTTGTTCACCCACCTGGTGATTAATTTTCCCAATATATCACCTTGAAAGGGGTTGTCCCCCCTAACAGATTAGTTTCATGTTTTCCCCGCCCGAAAAGTTGCCATTAGCGCGTACGCCTATTGTCAAATGGCCACCATTGGTTTATGAAAAACGCTATTGTAGTTTAATTATTGATAGAAATGTTACCAGTACTAAACGAAATAAGTTTTAACCTCTGCAGTGGGTTTAAAACATTAATGTCTCAAGATGGGGCCGACGCTTGAGGCATGTTTTGTAAATGTACTAAATTGCCAAATAGATGGGGTTAGAACTGCGGTAATAATTTGTTAGATGCCCAAAAAGAGATTTTACTGACTTGGTGTATTGCGGACATGATCATAACCCATGATGGCGGCAGTTTCCCGCTCCGGGGGACATAATCAAGAAGAAACCATCTATTTCGCATATAGACTATAACGAAAACTATTGATAACATTTTCTTCCCAGCAATTTTCTCTCGTCCTTCTGGACAATTGCAGATCACTCAACACTAGTTTACGCTGGGAAAGAAGCTGCTCTAAGGCAGTCGATAGAGATAATGGGCCTGTGGTACAAGTTAGAACAAGATAACACTGTTGATGATTTCCCGAAAGAAAACTTAGGGTACCATATTTAAATTTTTTTTTATTTTCTCCATATACAATGGACAATTGTTTTCACTTCTTCATAAGCATATTTTTTTTATTTTTTACCGGGAAAACACCTCTGACGTCACTGAGTAGTCCTTAATACAGTCCACACCAATTATTATGATTTTAGGTTTATCGGTTGATATGAGCTGTTGTCTTCCTATGACTCTTATAGAGTCAGTTTAAACCACGTATATGGCCCAAGTAGTAACCCGCTATAGTAACGGCACTTTCTAGGACAAGTCAATACCCCCTTTACTTGATATTTTTACATCTGTAAATGATTAGGGTGCCATTATAGAAAGTGTTGTTTTTAACGTCGAAAAGATGAGTAGGGCTGGTTTCTTCCTGATTTACGTAGACGTACCCTAACGCGAATATAACACCACCATCGTTAGATCAAGTCTGTACGTAAAATATAAATGCCATAAATTCTGTTGGAGCTCCCAAAATATCCCACCCCGGTTCTTTATTTTCACATTTTTCCATTTTAATTCATTTAGCAAAATATGCCCCTCCTTCGGGCAGCCATTTTGACGCCTAGATGTTTAAGAAGCACCTCCGTGCGTTAAAACTTGGGTTTTTCGTGTAGTCGTGGATAAAATTTCTATCTGTAATGAAATAATATATCGGTTTTTTACATAAAACATGGCGCCATTTTGAATGGCAGGACACGCCAACTTGCAGCTTTTCGGGCGGAACATACCTAATCCTAGTCATGAGGCGGGCATCCCCTTCAAGTGATAATGGGAAAATTAATCACTATTTGGGTGCAACGAACGGAAAATCTGATGATGGCAGCTTAGGACTATTAGACAGAATAGCAGCAACTCTTTTCGCAGAGTAGAATAACTCCTTTTGTAATAAAGTATTGACATGCTATGACCACGACGGATTCCGGTTAATCAAATCTTCGATGACTTAGTTTCGAATACGCGTTTATTTACACTTAAAGACATTGGGTGTTGTACAATACGTAGCACTTAATTTTACAAAAGAGACTTTAAACTCAGGAACTGGCAACCATACATTACATTGTTATGCGTTCCGGACATACAGTGCAAAAATACCATAGTACTGCATGTCACGTGTCTATCCACAATGAGTCACAAACCCCCCCCCCCCCCACCCCCGTAGGAATTCAAATTTGAAGTCTTTGTCATACACTCGGTCACTAAGTCAAGGGAGGGCGAAGATCTAGAGAGGTTTGTAAAACCCACCAATTTGTTTCCTTAAAGCTGATAGTATCCGGTAGGTTATCGGGTAGTTTATACACCTACATATAGCAGGGGACTGTAGTGAAAGAGTGTGCACGTCCGGATAAAATTGTGAATTTTTGCACACAAGTACTTTAGGCATTGATAATCCATAAAATTGATGGAAGCACTTGCCAATCCACGTTAATGGACCTCAGCTTGTTTTTTCAAGGTTATACAGAGGTTAAATTTTTAAAATGTTCCGAATGTGTTGGTTACAAGGATTCCAAAAAGGTATAGTTTACACTATCTATGGCTTATAGTTCTGGGGTTACGGGTAAAAACTGTAAAAATGGTGAAAAAGTTAATTTTCTTGTGTACATGTGTCAAAGTAAAATTGCTTTGATGGGCAGGTAATATATGGTACAAAATTGAAAATGTTTTCCGCTAGCTTAAAGGATGACATAAGACAGCATAGTTTTGTCTTATCTGTTTATGCTGATTTTCACGTTTTTTCCAATAAAATAGGTCACATGTCAATGTAATACAAAAGGCTGGCCAAATTCTGTTGACTTTATTGCGCCATTTTAGTAAGAACTAAACACGTAAGATTGTCAAAAACTATTCCTATATTTCATTCTATAAGCTAAACAACCAACAATAATTTGAACCATGGTTTACAAGATATTGGGAGGCAACTTTTATTTTTTCACCATTTTACCAGTTTTTACCAATTATTCAAAACTATAACATATGGGAGTACAAATTAGACCTTTTTGGAAATCAGTGTAACCGAAACAAAAAACATCATGGTTGCTTTTCAGCCACACAATCGGACATTTTAAAAAAAATACTATAATCTGTGCAGAAATCAGTTATTAGCAAATATGCTTAACGAAACTCCTTTTCGAGCATCTTTTGCCCCCCCTCTTTGGCCTATCGCTTAAAATATCGTTTTGCCGCAAATACTAAAATTACATTGGAATAATAATACTATAATACAACACTTTTTGAAAGACGCATTAATACCCACAGGAATCTCTATATCGCCTGACAAGACGGTAATAACAAGGCCCGCAAATTAAACAACCAGAAATCTTAAAAAATACCATCAGGTCCAACATGATACAATTTTAAAAACCTATATAAAGATGCATTAATATCGCGACATTAAAATATATAGTACAATGAGCTTTGATATAAGTAACAAGACCTATTAATTTATTAAAATGCTATAGCTGCAATCAATTAATGAAGTCCCCCCCAGAACAAACAGTGACTAGCAAAATCACTCAGAAACAGGTTAAGTCTTGAGACGACATTTGAACTGATTACCCTGGAATCGACGAATATTCTGTGGAAGTCATTCCAAGTTTTGGGGGCGCAAACAAAATGATCTATGGGCCATACGAATAAGTCCCTGCTCACGAGGAAGGATTGAGCAAATTAAACGCATAAAATCATAATTAGCGAGCCGGAAGTGTATTTGTGTGAGAAAGTGCTCATAATAACATGAGCAAGTCATGTGATAAGAAGCACCTTGAACTGGATACGCTTGGACAATAGGAAGGCCAAATTATCTCAAATAACCTAGACTCACATTATTCCTTTTCTCTTCAAGTCAGTTTGGCAGCGGAATTTAGTATACGCTGAAGTTTATTGATTTGGTATTGGGGCAACGCATAGAGAAGACAGTTGCAGTAGTCCAATTTTTATGTGACAAATGCATTAATGATACGTTCGGGTTGTCTTGAGATCAAGGTATTTACGTATTTGACCTATTTTATAAATGCCAAGTAAGCCGTGCGGCAGACTTCTAACCTGCGTTGTTCATAGATAACTTAGCGTCCAACACCACACCAAGATTTGCGAGCATCAGATTTTAACGAAATTGGAGACGATCCGATGTTGCCAGTCTGGGTATGGGATAGAAGGAATAAACGTGAGGAGAAGAACATGACCTCCGTCTTGCTGTTATATTAAATTTTAGCTTATTAGACACTGACCAGCCTTGATTCATCGACACACGTCACAAGCTTTTGTATGGCACTATTCTTATCAGAAGGATGAAAAAATAATATTAAGTTCTTGGCATCTGCGTACATGACACATTCAATCCATGCTTTGCAATAATGTCCTGCATAGGCGCACTATACATTATAACAGATAGGGCCATAACGGTACCTGAGGGACACCAAACGTGAAAGGATGCTATCTGATGGCTACCATTGATGTTAACCGCTTGTACACGACCTAGCAATACTAGGTGAGCCCACGCACAACAGAGATGTTATTATTCCATACTTGGATGTCAAACGCTGCAGCAAAATTCTAAAAATTTAACAGCACCAGGACAGCTTCTTTGTGGTGTCAAAAGCCCTCAGCAGATCATTTGTAACTCTAAGTCGTGCAGTCTCGGTCTGGTGGTAACGGCTATAAGCCCGACTGCATACTACACAGAGGTGGTGATCTAAGGGTAAGGTCTGCAATTGTTATTGCTTCAACAACTACCACGTTTTCTAGTACCTTTGCGAGGAACGGAAGATTAGAGATTGGCTGTATTTGCTGAAAACAGTCATTGTCCAGGTGGGCTTTTTGAAGGAGAAGGGATGATATGTGAAACCTTGATTTTGCAATGGAAACATCCAGACTTCCAAGGAACGGTTTATCAAGATAATGTCAGTAATAGCAGGAATCAATTCCTCTTTACACTCCTTAAAAAATGATGCAGGGGGAGGGTCAGAATCAGTTATTTTATTGCTTACCTCATCCCCAAGAACTTTGAAATGTCATCCCGACACTTTATACTACTTCCCGACAATGAACTAGTACACCAATCGTTATTCTAACAGATAATTGAGGATGATGAACACAATCAATTCCTACGTAATCGGGTAATTTTTGCTATCACAAACTCGCAAATCTGTTGACAAGTTTCTTTAAACATGTGTGAGATGCAAAGGTGGCATTCTTAACTGTTTTCATATGGTTGATAAGCCGGAACAGATTCTTGCTGTCACATTTTGCATAACTTGGAACATGATACTCATTGTTTGCTCTTTCGAGGTCTCTCCTGTAAGCTTTACATTGTTCACCGGAAAGCAATTTTGTCAACTTCGAGGCCACTCTTTATCCACTTGCGCTCAATCTGCTCTTCAGTCCTTTTAGACTCACGAGTGATCATTTAAACCAGGGAACATTGGGACGTAATGTACATAACGCGTCCAATAGGACATGCGCGTCAAGGAGATTCCTTCAAAAGATAGTTTATAAGTCGTCAACACATTTGGCGGGATCATCTGGACACACACAGATAATTTTGAATGTAATATCTTACGAAATTGTGTTAATCATCTTTGCGCACTTCAACCACGAAAAGTCAGAATCCCGTTGTGGCATTAGGGCGGTGCTGTGTTTCAAATAACTGAAACAGCGTAGTATCTGAAGGGAAGATCTTAATTGGTAGACCATCTTGCAACTAAGTTGAGTCCATGCGGTAAGACAAGGTTCCGGGTATGGGCTTTTGGTGAGTGGTAACGCATACATGCTGTTTCAATCCACAAGATTCCAGGATACTAAGAATTTGAACGGCGTCAGCGATTATCGTGAACATCAACATGGGAAATTAAAGTCCCCTGTGAGTAAGAGATTTCAGTTGTCAAAGGTCAATGGCGTCAGTAGAGTTGAAAATTCAGCAAAGAGTCTGAAAAAACCTTGAGCTTGTTTGGCCTTGATGGTTGTGGTCGATAAATTGCCAACAATCGTATTGATCTTGAACCAGAACTACTTTGTGAGAATTTCTAATATGTTTTCAAAGGAATTGATATTACAATTAGAAAATATAATAATAAGAATATTCATCCTCCTTTACCAAAGAAGAAAATTTATAATTGAAAATAAATGTTTCCATGAGAGAGTGCAACAACACATGTGAATTTGGAACAAAGCCGAGTCCTTCCTCATGAACCAACTTTTTTTTAACCCGTTTTAAGTTTTAGTGAGGCTCTATGGTAGTTTGTGTTCCTGTACTATTTTTAGAATTTTACCATACCTGTTCTAGTTATGACTAGCCATTCAAGAAAAGTTTGGGTACTAAAATCAGATGTGGTACGATTATTAAAGGTTCCGATCGTCTTTGTGACCCGATTTACGATTTTTAAGTATCAAATGAAAGATTATTTTTCTCAATCGGTATTTTTCTCATTGTCGTTTCATCCAAAGATAAACAAAAAACCGCCGTTTTAATGGGTTAACCAAATATTTGCACAGTATTGAACATGGCTTTGCAATATGACACATTGCTTATACTATCAAAACCTCAGTTTTGTTTCCCCCCCCGATCTTTATGGTCGCTATACAAGTGGCAGCTCTCATATCAAGTAGAGAAGAAAATAGGCATAATCAGAACAAGCCCTTTAAAAAAAAAACGGAGCACATTTGTGTTGGCCGGTTGACAAGACCCATAGAAGTAATTGGCATAAAATAATTAAATCCATTTTTAGAAACTCATTATAGGCATCTGTTACTTATATATTTTTGCATTTCTTCTGGACACGCTTTGCTTCTCTGACGCATTCTTTTAATGTGAATCCTTGACAAGGTAAGGTAAAGATAATGAACTAAGCTTTCCTATGATACCAAATATGTTAGTATATGTTTAATCTTCAAAAATTAACATGGCGGATAGACAAACCCCAAGGGTCAAGTTTTTTTTTTTTTTTTTTTTTTGACTCATCACCTGATCACTATTGTGATAACAACAGAGGGGCCGTTTAGAAGTTTCGGAAAAACATTGTGAGCAAAGCCTAAAGGGACCATCCATTTTTGCTCCCTAAAAAACCCATGATACTTCAGTCACAGCCGAGCAAGCGCAACACTTGATCTTGGGTCAGAATCCGGTGTTGCGCAGGCCAATCGCTCGCTGCGGCTGGGGAAGTATATGGGCGCACAACACTAAATCACTCCCCACTCCACGTTTGGGGAATGGTAGGTATTCCGTAAAATAAACAAAACATGTGGAGATATGTTGCAGTCCTTTGGGGACCGTTTTCCAGTGAGGGTGGTATCTTATAATAAAGTGAAAGACTATAGCTTGATCAATCGCTTGAGATTATCAACAAAATTTTGAAATTCGATTCTGTGTAGAAAGTAGGCCCTCGACTTCCGGCCCTGGTCGAAATCGGCTATGAGGCGTGCACGTCGGCTCAAACTAGGTGGTGGCGCTGTTTCATATGCCCTTTTCTTCTTAAATTGTCTAGAATTGTAATCACAAATTGCTAATTTCTTTGAAAGTTTTCAGTTGTGTTCTATAGGGAAATGGTATCAAAACATTCAAATATTGTCACGCGGGGTGCAAATCATAGGGCGCGATGGGTAACTTTTTACGTGTATTTCAATGGGAGCGTTCTTTGGTGGTGTGCGGCCCTTTGAAGCGCTATTCGTGACTGTCAATTTTCACTATTATATTGCGATCTCGAGTCTGAAGCCCTCTGATTCTTAAATTTTGTGAGATTTTACAATTACACATCTATATTTGCCAAATCGCACTTAAACATATCAATTGTTTAACGATTTAAACAAGGAAATCGCTCGAAAACAGGTCTCTGAAAATGGTCGATGTTATTCCGTTTTTCGCTAATGGACTGCAATTTTTGGCTCCAAATCCTGGTTGAGGATAAGCGGATTATGTTGACACCGCTCTCTAAATCAAACTGGTAACATTCAATGCAATATAATGGCGTGGTGTAATGTGTATAACTAAAATGACTAATTGAATAGCTAATTATCTAATCCAGTTTCGCATTGTTTCTCGTTTTAAGGAAGCGGGATGTGAAAACCGCGGTTTCCCTTCAATTTTTTGGGGACCAAAAAGGCGTGCGTCGCGTTTAACCTTGTAATTCAATCCCACACTAATCCCTAGAGGTCTTTTCTAGAAGAAGAATACCATTGTAGGTTTTATTGACTTTTATAAAATATGACATAAAAAAAATAAAAAAGTACACAATATCAAGCTGCGAAAATACTATTTGTCCCACCCGCTACCCTTTACCCTTATGATTTGCACGGCAATCCTGTCATTATACACGCGCTATAGGACAGCCGATTCGGGGGGGGGGGGCAACGGCGGATCCAGGGGGGGTGCCGGGTTGCCTTGGCACCCCCCCCCCCCGGCCGCCTGAATTTTTTTTGGACGGCAAGTTTGCTCTGTCATTATTTTATTCGCTCTCCATCTTGACGTCTGATGACCTCACTCCCTTTTCGTTTTTAAAATTGCGTCGGTTTACATAAGATTGCAATTTGCCTTCCCTAAGTTACCCATCCCCCCAAAAAGTTGCACGAGTTGCACGGAGCTGTGAACTGAGAAACATAAAAGATCACGTCCGACACTTTCTGCTTGGTGTGAGAGGCGGCCGCCGTGTATCCGAAACCCACGAGCTGCGAAATAAGTCTGAGGATCGAACTTTCCCGGAAACTTGAAGGTTACGAGCTGTCTTTCAGTTCCGGTTGATGCAACATTTGCTATTGTACTTTATGGACGCACCATGTGACTGCAAAGGGGGGGGGTGGACGTTTTTCTAACAAAACAAAAAACTTCACCCACCATATGAGCAAGAAAAAAAACTTTCCCTTCCCTCCTTCCCCGCTTTCCATTTAAAAAAAAACTTTACCACCCGCAACCTATAACAGGGTTTTAAAAAATGGTATTACAGACCTGATTACATTGTTTGTGGGGCTTCTCCTGGTTTGAGCAATTACGGTAGACGTTTCATATAGAAGTCCATGGATGCAAATGAGGTATTACAATGGATTCCGTCATGCGCTGTAAAGACGTTGTGCCGTAGCGCTTGACGGAATGAATGGCAATACCTATTTGCATCAATGGACTTCTATATGAAACGTCACAAGTAAGTACGACACATTTCCTTACAATTTGAACGTTTCGACCATCTTGGTACTTTCTTTACCATGCTGCAGGAAACGGCCCGTGCACCAACCTTGACGTGCTTCATTCACAAATTAGCATTACACCAGTTTTCAGACCATTACTCAAAAGTACTAAAGTAGCCCTATATTACTATTTTTATAATTTTAACTTGCAACTTTAATTGGTCTATCCACTCTTTAATACTCTGCTCAGGTGTTGTGTATTCATATCTGTCGAGAGGCTAACCTTCAAGAATCCACTAACTGAAGGTCCAGGAACAATGAGATAGTAAAATTTTAAAATAGGCCTTGAAACTAAATACTCCAAGTTTCTCGCCCGCACCCACACCCGAATCGCTTATGCGGCACATAGCTGCATTGCGGCCACTACATCAGGAAAACAATTTCATTTGCTTTGCAAAACAGTTGGTCCTGCATTATAAACTAATGTTGTTACCATCAAACTTGCATGAGAAAATGTTTTGGAATTTAACTCAACCGTTTAAAACTTGCGATCATACTCTATCAGCATTATTTCATTTTGTTTCTATCACATTTGCATTGGAAAATGTGTTTTGTGAAAGCTTATATACGAACTCTCGAAGTGAACACCCCTTTATTGCTTAAAGGAAATATTTCAAGATTTTTGTCCAAGCTCGTTTGACTTACATTCATAAAATATATGTACCATACATCACGAACTTCCCGAAA
>JAMKCH010036653.1:0-15282 GCA_023653785.1 Ophioderma brevispina | reverse complement strand
TTTAGACATGGTTGAAAAGTGCATTACTTATTACAATTATTTACAGTGAGGCAGTAGTTTTATGGTTGCAAAAATGATCTGCAGTCAAGTATAGATGTAACTATGTGGTCACCCAGCTTTCTTGTTTACTTGAGTTTCCTGCCAAATTGAAAGCAACCTTTGTCCTGTGTGTGTGTGACCTTTGACCTCAGACCAGTTCTTTGCTAAGGTTAGCGGTCCTTTTGGCATTTATACGACATTTTTATGCAAATTGACCTCCTGCAGATGACTTTTGATTTTTTTTGGGTCACCCTGAAACCCTGATAATAAAGCTCAGGGTGTTGTTTTCTACCTGTATGCCAAACATCAGCTCCATAGGTCAAAGTGCGTCAAAACGCATAGTCGGACAGACAGATCTCATTTTAGTAGTACTAGTGCATTTCCCCCGTGTGTGACCTTAACCTAGATGCGTGTGACCTTTGATCTCATTTTTTTAGTAGTATAGATAGATTGCAATTGCACACTTCTTATAAAATGTGATATTTATGATTCAATACGGTGGAATGACAGGTAAGATGTCATGAAGCAACGAATGTTTTAAGTTTGTATATGAATTGAAATAGTGCAATGGCGTGGATGAACATTTTTGAAAACATTTTGAAAAATTTAAATCTTTGGGTGACAGAAGTAAAATTTAAGAAAATAAAATGAAGTCATTGGGTGACAATGTTGCTGAACGTGGGAGCTTTACATTTTGGGATGTAAAGGGCTTTATAATATTTAAAACAAAATGTTATTGATCACGTTGGTACGTGTGTCGAATCCTGTAAAATACTTTACGTCCGTCGGCATGCAAAATATCCGGAATTGCTTCTTCCAATTCTGCTGGTGAGTCTGCAGTGGTCAATCTTGTGGTGGGTAAGTATGGCGTTGATTGTTTTCCCGAATAAGGTGTAGTATGTTCTATAGTGTGTTGATTGGTCACATTTTTCCCTTTAAAAATCGTAAATGTAAGAGGGATATGAAGCCCCTATTCACTCTGTGTTAAATATTTACGTTCATGTATGCCTCGGCTAAGTATGTGCAAAAGGTCACATAAGTCAACTTGCAAAAACTCCTACAAAATGTCATCTTATTTATCCCTTCCCATACCTTTTACATGGATATTTCCCATTGACTCGTACTTTCCTTTTTAAAGGAATTTTTATTTAGTTTTTGCAAACAGACCAATCACTTTATATTTAAATTTGACAAGGAAAACAAAGGATACTTGAATTGAAAGCGTGCTCAAAATGAAGAACGGTTCAATGTCCACTATGTACACATAAATTAATTTTCCTAAAGTGTTTCAAATTTTAGATATGCAAGTTCATAATTCTCTAAAACTTCAATCGCCGATATCTCGAAATGTGACTTTTGGTCGATTGGCCTGTTTGGAATCGTCACGAATCTTCCAATTGAAAATTCATAATAATGTACGATAATGTTGATACTCGAAAAAAATCGAATAAAAGCAGGCTCCAGTTGTAGTTTTATACGCCTAGTAAATTGGACATAAAATTTACAGTATTTTGCTGTATTTCATAATTTCAGCATCGGCCTACATATGTAAATACACTAAGGATATCCAAAGTGTATGTCTAGCGTTTGAAACCCTGGGTTTTGTGAATCATTGGACATAATAACTTCCATAAACGTTAAGTGGAAGAAGTTGTGATTTATCTGTTTATTGCTTGAAGGTGTATATTTTAATACTTTCTGCAGAGTAAAAGGAATCAAAGATCACTATTTTATCAAGAAGAAAGCTTTATCTATATCAAGTCATTTATATTTGTATTAATTTTGCGAGGCGTTCGGACGAAAATAATTTTAATTCGACACATACAACACGTATTTTGGAATTAATACTTTTATTTTCAATAAAATAAAAAAAATAAAAACAACTCTTTAATCATATTGAATCTTTTACATTTATAATTATTAAGTTTTCAGTAGCTCCAATTGTCACTGAAAATAAATACATGATTCGTGTAGGCTTACTACTTTCAAATAACGAAAACTATAGGAAGAGTATATTAGCAATTAGTGTCAAATGATGTTTATAACAATCGTAAAAACAAACGCCTTCGGAGAGTCTATTGGTACAATTTGAAATGAAATTGACAGTTCCCATGGAATACTATTTGATTTTGTCATCAGACAGACCATTGCGTATATATTTCACCTTTGGAGTCACGGCACTCGTACAGTGTTAGTTTGAAACTTTTCTAGAGTAAAAAACAAAACCATTTTGAGGTTTAAGATGGCAGTTGCGGCATTTCGATTGCGGTGCCCAATGGTAAAGAGACACTGGCACATTGAAAAAAATAGTGCGCCTACAAGATTTTTCAAAATCGATATTTTTGCATGGTTGTACAGCTTTTATATACAAAAGCCCTCACCCGAATGATTGAGACCAAATCAGCTTCCCTATGGGAAACACGCGTAATTCAGCAGACGACGAAAATGGACGTTTACACAAGAACAGGCCACGCTATGCAGTTCCCACGCTATGCACATGTTGACCGGTCTACATGTATAAGCTTTGTGTGTTTATATCAGTGAGTACGAGTCAAAATATTCATGTAATATAAACATTTGTTATTAAAGTTATGGAAATTAAAAGTTGGCCTACCAATTACCTGGATGTCTTTATCCTCAAATCAATGCCCCTATCTGTTTGGGATATGTGATTTTTATGTGAAAATATATCTTGTTCTTCAAAAGCCTAGACTTCATTTTGAGGCAAATTGAAGAAATTTCATATTTGAAACTGTGTACCAGTGCCGCTTTAAACTCAGGGCCGTAGCCAGGGGGGGGGGGGTGCGATGTACCCCCCAAATCTCCAAAATTCCAAAAAGGTCCACAAAAATAATGTGTGCGAGCGAAGCCAGCTAGGAAAAAAAAATGGCGGTGTTAGGTTTTTTTGGTCATAAAAGTCAAAATTTGGGCAAAAAAGGTCCACTTTTGCCAAATTAACACCCTCTTCGTGAAAAGGTCCACATTTTGGAAAAGGTCCACTTGAAAAAAATCCGCACCCCCCCCCCCCAAAAAAAATCTGGCTAGGGACCTGGGTTGACTTGTATTCAAAGGACTTCTGACGTTAATTTAAATTCAAATTGCCCATAATTCTGATTATCAAAGTGGTTATTTATTTGACAATGCGGAAAAATGATAATTTTCAGATATATAAAACACCTTTCGTTATTGGAATTGAAAGGAAATAATTTCCTCTATCTACTCAATAAAATGAAGTGGAATCGGGTTTTGCATTCAATTTATATGAGTAATTCAAGGAGTAATCTTTTAATGATACATTAATCATGTATTTTAATTGGATGGCTGTAATGTGAATATATTTTTTCTACATGCACTGCAAAAACTTAGGGCGGGTGTTAACATTAACCTTAACTGCATAAGGGGGGGAGTTCCTAGGGCCCATTCTTAGTTTTTCGGCCGGGTCTTTTAACGCTGCAATATATTTGCGTTATATTTTTGTATTTGTCTAACTTTTAGTTGCGCTTGCATTGGTTCCAAAAAATTCACATCATCGCGCCGTTTTTGTGTTAATTCGCATGGGTTCCCTAGGAGCCCACCCCCCCCAAATGAATTAACGGAAGTGCCCATGACAAAAATTAAAAAGCTTAATAGAGTTACTGTGATGCTGATTTTCCAATGCATACACCTAGTGACATCAACAAAGTAACTAATTATCAAAAAATGTCTTGGAAAGTCTAGTAGGCCATTTGGTGTCATATATTTTATATCCATCGTAATAGGCGGTTTACTGTAGGAACCTATGGATTGCAAGTAAACCTAAAAACTATAAAATGGCACGAGACATTTCTATTTGTGCTTAATACAATTTTTTTTCAGTTTCTTTCTTAATATGTTGAATCTTGGAATCCCTCTAAAATGTAAATGGTGGAATTTCATCTACAAATTCTTTGGGAAAAGTGGTTATATAATGAATGGGTCCTAGGAGCCCCCCCCCCCCCCTTATGCCACAACGGAAGTGGCACCCTTATGCAGTTATGTTAACACCGCCGTTGGTTCAGAGAATCACACAAGAGGCTATCAAAATTCACCCCTTTGGTTTATTTTAACACCTATTGGTGTTATTTTTAACACCAAATAGTGTTAAAATACCACCAAGGTGTTGAAATTTTGACACCCTCTTGGCGTTGTCCTCCTAGAAAACCGACGGTTGTTTAAATTTAATACCCTTGTTTTACATTAACTTATGGCGCTTATTGTAGTAAGATAACCCACCAGAAGAAAATATTCAAGGTAGTTATTAGTTAAGCAAGGAGTGCTGAAACTACAAAATATAACGAAAAAGATTTTATGTACGATTGTGATCAGTTCATTAATTGATGTTATTTGTTTGTAAATTAATCAGGGAAGTAACTTTTATACACGTAAGGCTATCTAACTGGGGAATCGAACGTGGGACGCTCTTTATGAACCCAAATAAACGTTTCAAAAACAATCCCCCCCCCCCCCCCCGACAAAGGTACACTTTTCTGGGAAAAGTTAGGCTCCTTAACCCTGTTGCAAAAATGTGAAATGTTAACTGCAATGTGACAACACTGTTAATGTTCAAAACAAATCACACATAGTTAATCTTCTCCTTGAAATGACGTCATTTGTTAAATTTGATGCGAATGAAAAATGGCCCTTTCGTGGCATAGGATTTACCAATCGAGAAAATCCCGGACGGAATGAGTACCAACGTGCCTAGTACAACAAGGTAATCACATGAGACACTTGATTTTTGGTACGCAATGGTGATTATAGCTATGGTGATCTTCTTTCCATGGTACCAAAACAGTACCACATGCCTAGAATTACGTCAGGCTGACGGTATAGAGCTCCATTCAGCACAACTGTTCAATTTGCCTGGGTACCAACACGTGTAGATTAGGTGAAAATTTTTTTTTTTTCATCACCAAAAATGTTGGAATATATCCGATTTCCACAGGTTTTTGATCTCTCTTTGATGGGATATGACTATTTTAATACCAGAGAGTTTAAGTGCTACTTTTTTTGAGTTGGAAATATTGGAAAGTCAATTTTCAAATTTTTCCACATTCACCCTATAGTCCAATATTTTTGGCATATCTTTCCCACTTCCTCAATTTATGACGTCATAGTGCCGTCATAAATGGGAATGTTGGTAACTTAATTTCATCCAATGACGAAGAATGCTAAGCTACATGTGGTACCAAATTTATGAGAATCGGATGTTGCAGTACTAGGGGAAAACGAATCTTTAAAAAACATCTTTAATTTAAAACTTGAATTGTCTTGACTGTTAAGACCTAGTGCAAACAGTGTCCATTTTTATTTTGTCCTAAATTTAATAAATGAAGTTCGTTTTCAGGGAGAAGGTCAACTGCTTGTGTGAAACCTTTTTGCCAATTAAATGTGTAGCAGTTCCGTGTACATTGTACATTTTTGTAACAGTTAAGGAGCCTAACTTGTCTAGAAAAATGCACCATTTGTCAGGGGGGACTTACTTTTTTTGAACGGTATCCTAAACACGATAACGATGCTAACCTTTTTATACAGGGAATATTAAAACATGAATTTATATCATGACTTTCCTTTCAAATTTAATATTGGCAAATTAAAAAATGAACAACTGTGGAAAGGGTTTCAACAAGAATTTTTTGAACTAAATCTATAAAAAATTGAAGTGAAATAAGTACTACATTAGTGCTTGTTTGTGCCTTTCTTCTGGTGTTACAATTTGACTTGTTGTGGTTATAAATCGCCTTTTGAATTACAACATAGCTGATTTGAATTAACAGATTTAGTATTTCCATCCAAAATTCATTTTATATTTTACCGGCATATGTTTTTTTAACCAAATTAAAGGTTCATGGTCGGATCGCTAATTTAGGCTTCCCGGTCCCCAGGGACCCCCAAATTTACCGAATGGTCAAAATTTTGGTTATACGAAGAAAGCTCCTATTTCTCTCATTTACCCTGTGAAATATTAGGGCTAAAGGATGTATTGGTTTGGATGTTATGAGCACAGAATATTGCCGCACGGCGACACATTATTGATTTCCGACAGGCTAAACGGCGACCTTCTTACGTAATTTTTCTCTTGATTTTACATAGTACTCTATGCGTAATTACAAAATGAATGTTGTTTAGCCTCATTTCAAACGGGTTGAAATATCGCGGCCGCGAAATTTGCGATAGGGTTTGAGGTAAAGAAGGCCATACATTTAAAAGTAAATATGTATAGACTTGGATGCCACCGTAAATTTGGTTTCATTTTGTGGATAGGCCTACTAATAATGTGTTCGTCTTGCTTTTTTATTTTTCAGCACATTCACATCTTTTTAAACTCGCCAAATATATATTTTTCAAGTGTTTTGATTGATCAATTTTTACAGTATACTGTTAATTGTTCAATTAATTTGGCAGAATTGTGTCGGAAAAAACTGCAAAAATTTATATTTTAGTGAGGGCAAAATCGTCCTCACAGCTACACACTTAAACATCGACCAGACTTCTATAGGCGCACCCAGTTTTTGATCGAGAGAGAAATGAAATCTGCAATAAGCCCATTGATCTATAGATCACTGTATAACGGTCCGTACTGTGGTTTTCGTACAGGCAAAACAGACGACTGGATTGGTCTGTTTGGAAGACTTCATTTGGCGTTTGGGTAAGATTCCAAAAGTGAAAATCTACAAATTGGAATGTTATTTTTGCTTGTGATATAGTATCATAATATGCAAAAAACTAATTTCGTCGCCAAAATGGTCGATTGGCCTGTTTGGAAGACTCATGACGATAGTCCTAACCCTTTTCCCTGAGTAACCGCCCCCCCCCCCACGGGATAAAACGCATAAGGGCATCCCCAATAGTCAGGAGAATTGTGGGGACAGTGTTGAAATGGCGTACAGACTTTTTCTCTATCGATTGATTTTTGTTATAAGGACCTAAGCCAGAATCCTGGAGGTGTGCAAATTTTTCGTTAATGGCAATTTTCTAGAAATATGGCCGCTACACTCTCAACATATTAAATTGGCCAAAATTTGTGTTCTTATCCATGTTTTAAAGCACGAGGAATTTACTGGACAGGTTCTTGATGTGTTTTGATCACAACATTCCATCAAACGCATATGGCCAACCCGAAATCCAATATGCCCCGAAATCATCCAAATGGCCATAACTCATCAAGTATTTGTGAGAGAGGCATAAATCTGTGCTCATTAACCCAGAGGAAACTCACATCTCACTTCAAGTGTGTTAACCATGCCTTACATCAAGATTGCCAGCTACTATGACGCCTTTTTTAGATCTTTAACACCCTACAAATGGTGTCCATATATTCATATATATTGGCCGCCGTTTTTGGAATTTTAAAGCATGTTTTGTAAAACAACATACAACCAATGCGCTAGTTTGTATGTGCAAAGACATAACTTAATTTAAACTTTATAATCTTTTGGATGCTATATAACTAATCCAATCAGATGTATCGTAATTTCTAGGTTTTTAACAGAAAGTAAAAAGACAGCCACATTGGCACATCTTAACATTTTGCATGTTAACGAAACAAAAATGCCAGATAAGGATGCCAAATTGTCAATACTTATCTCATACCTTCATTTACCTTTATCAATGAATTAGTTGATGTAACTATATATAATAAAGATATAATATTGGTTTTAAATATCTTTAAAGGCGGCTATATTGGCTGCCATCTTGAATATAAAAAATGTCGATTACAGAGAAATGCCAAATAAGGCTTTCTAGTACCCAAATACATATATCTCATAAGTGTCAAGCATAAAACCTTCATATAGACACTAGAATCAAGCCGCCACACTGTAAAATGTGGAGAACATTTGACGTGCCTGGATGCTTTCGAAATGCATTCTAGTGGTGTTAAAATAATTCTTGCAGATTGTGTTCAATTGTAACAGCTTTTGGACACCTGCAGAACATATTTTATGTATACAGCATTGATTCTGCATATCATAAATAGGTATACTGGAGGAATTAAGGTCATTTTAATGATTCCGACCGCATATTGGACTTTTAAGCAGCCATATTGGATTTTTATGGCAATGTATATGAGCAAATCACATTATTAACACTTATTAACACATCGTGCTTAAACACACCGGAGAACCGCAAAAAAATTGTCTCTATCAGAAATACTTTTTAGTGATTTTTGGACATGGAAGCAGCCATATTGGATTTTCAAAAATGCCACTGGGCAAAATTTTGCACACCCTTCAAAAAGGTTGGTGAAAGCTGGCGATACACTAAGCAAATATTATCATGATGATATATGATGAAAAAACATCAAACTCAGTAGGTGAGAGGATGCATTCCCCGTATGGGTAATGCATCCTCTCACCACCAGAATCCTTCATCAACAACAATCATTCTCCAAGCACAGGAGCATAACACAAAATTATGTGCAACATCAAAACAGTTCAGTACATTGAAATCCCTTCAGCATTCCTTCAACAAACAACCCCAGGGCCCTTGGAAGTTATTTAGAAAAGTTTTCATTATTGATGAGATAGCCATGCACTTACACCACTTGGCGAGGCCAAATTGTGTAGGATTGCACAAGTCTATACCCATCATGCCCCCCATGGCGCCCGGGGATGCGCCCCACAACATCTTAAATGTACAGGCTACGCTAGCCCCCCTTCATTCATCGGCCACACACTCAACACATGGCACTAGGCCTATCTCTAGTTCCGAAAAACCTGGATGAGTATTATGGCCCAGACTATACTCCAAAACTTGAGTCTTAGGTGGATTAAGCTGTTTATATCAATTCCTATAAAATGTCTGAAAATGAGGAGTTTTCGCTGTTTTTTCTTCTTAAGTTTCCTTTTTCCATTCCTCTTAATCTGAATCTGAAATCTGAATCTGTGGAATTCTTCCAATATTTTTGCCAAATGGGTTTCCTTAGCTCTGTTAATAGTTTCCACATTCAGTTTTTCTCAACTGAAGTTTGAGTCAGTGAACGTCTTCCATATGAAATGCGGGATTATTACATTGTTCCGTTCGTAGGAACGGTTAAATTCTCCTTAAATCTTAGGTCACTTTTTGGCCTAACTCATTAAAGCAAATTAACATTTTGTCATGAGAATTCAGAATAGGGCCTAACACAGCAATAAAATCACTACCAACAATTAAAGATGAATTATCATCAAAATTATCAACTTGTGTAAGTAATTCCAAAAAGCACTTTCCCGAAGGATTTTTTGCACAAAATTTATACCATAAATAAATTTATTATTTGTACTGTAATTTTTTTATTGTTTTTTCCTCAATCAAAAACAATACAATCATGACAATGAGAATCACTTCACAAGAGGTTTTTTTTTAAAAAAAAAAAAGTAGTGTTTCAGTGCACGAATTTCACAATAAATTCGTTTGAAGCTACAATAAATCTTTCTTTTATTTTTTCCTTCTTTCCTCTTCTCGCTTCTCCTTTATCTTTTCCCATTTTTCTTTTTTTCTCTTCTCCTTTCCCTTCCTCTTACTCCCTCTTTCTCTTTTTCTTTCCCCTTTCTTCTCTTTCCGTCTTTTTCTTCCTCTTTCTTCCTTCCCATTTTTTTGCTTCTCTTCTCTATTTTTTTGTGTCCAGGATCCCCCGGCCGCGAAATTTCTTTCCGTAGTCATGAGTCCGCCTTTATTCCGTAAGGTTTATATGCCACCTGCGCTGTTATGACTTAAATCACAAAGTCGCCAACAACTTCTCGACTAATGGTTAAAAAGCTTTAACCCTTTCCTTGTCGTAGCGTCGAACCCCCAATCTGACTCAATTTTGAGAAATTTGGTTCGAATTTTGATAGAGTGAAATAGACGCTATACTATAATTTCACACGTTTAAAGAACTTTTTTGGAAGAGCGCCCTCAATTTTTCCAAAAAAATTGAGATTCTTACACGGTTGCACTCGGTAACGCGGCTAGTAAACTATACCTGTGAATGGTTAAAGCAACTTTAGCCACTTTTTTTGAAGAGCGCCCCCAATTTTCAAAAATTTGGAGATTGTTCACGATTGCACATTGGTAACTGGCTAGCTTAAACTCTACCTGTGAATGGTAAAGCTCGAAAATGTCTATGTGTCACAAACGAGGAATTTTGTGACTAGAATAATTATTATCGGGGATCCCGATAATAATACAACGGGTGCTGGAAACGGCCTTCCAATGTGAAATAGCCGGGAATAGCGCCATGTAAATGTCTACGCTCATCCATTCTTTGTTTTAATAGTTCGGCAAGCCAAGTAGAGGTTATTTTCTCGATGGTGGCACTCTTCATAATGGGACGGAATAAACGTAGCATTTCCAGCACTGCCGTTAAGTCCAATCTGCCGGATCCCCAATTATAATTACAAAATCGCTTATTTTATGATAAATCCGCAGTTTTTAGCATTCTCGTTGCAGGGATAGTTTCGTAGACAATTACCAACATAACTCGCAAAAATATCAAATTTTGAAAACGGGGGGCGCTCTTCAGAAACGCTGCTAATATTGACTCTAATACAGCGAAAAATATGTCCCGGCCCCCACATGGTTGTCACGATAACTACCAAGATTTTTCAGATTGTGAAAAACTTTCTTGCGCTTAAAGTTGTATAGATGTAGGGAACCAGTGGTAGCCAGGATTTTGTTGACGAGGGGGCACGAATTTGTGCTGTACAACAATTTTTTACCGTCGCCCTCCAAATTCTGAAGATGGAGGGGGGAGGAAAAACATTTCGGCAACAGCAAGATACTAATAGGGTAGCGATTAAGCAGTTAATATTATTAACCAATTTTCACGAAGCTCTAATCATGGCAACACGGTGCTAAAAAAACACTTTACAGCTTTTTTTAGACAAATGTAACCGACGGAACCTTATGTACCGACAATAACATCTCGGTCGGGGGGGGGGCATGCCACCTGCCCCTCTCTGCTACGCCACTTGAGGAAAACAATTCAATCTTCTGTTGTTTCTCCAAGTAAACATGTTTGTTTCTTTGTTTATTTAATATACTTCATTTACTTATTTTTTTTTTTTAAATATCCTATTTCCTCTTCAATAACTTCATCCTGCCTACTTTTGGTCTTTTATTTTTGTGGCTACTTTTATCTTTGTTTATTGTGATGTGTTGTCCGTTTCGTGTTTGTGTTTTTTTGTCTGGTGCGTCTTTTTGGTTTGCATGGGGGTTTTGATTGGTTGGGTTTTTTTTTTTTTTTTTTTTTTTTAAATGTTAAGTTTTGTTTTTTAACCGTGGTTGTCATGATTTCAACATGGCTTTTGTGTGCCCTGCACCCCTTGAGAGTTTGTGTAGTCACATTTGTTCAAATTCTTATGATAATTCATGTTGCAATCATGCACTGTATGAATTCCTTGGTTTTTTAATTTTGTGCATATTTTTCCTTTAATGTTTGCATTTTAGTTGGGATACTTTGCATCTTTGCACTATATGTTGATTTGAGGGAGTTGGTCGGGTGGTATGTTTTGAATGTTTTCTTTCCTTCCTGGGCCCAATTACAGGGAATAAAAATTTAAATAAAAAAATGTCTTGCAATCCCAGTGGACCCGATTCAACCGGTAAATCAACTTCTTGACAAATGACCTGGAATGAGCGGCTGAATGAGATCACATATCAATGAAATCAAACAATAACCTTTCAAAATGTGTCGAGACTACACATAATTCAACGATACTGAGTGTCCATGTTTACAGTTTTCAAGAAAGCTACATGTCCCCCAAGTGCTTTTTTCATTAGCCAATAATCAATTCCTAAATTTTGAAAAAAAACCAACATTTTAAAAAAGGAAAAGGCTCATTTAAAAAAAAGGAAATGGACCCTAAAATGCCACAAAATGGAAGCTAGGTCTTTCAAATTAATCACAGATACTGAAAGAGCAAAAGTGACAAAAAAAGAGTCTGAAATGACAACTTTCTAAAGTTCCTTAGATTACAAAATCCCAGATTAGAAAATTAAAAAAATTAAATCAAAATAAAGATTTAAAATATAATCTAATAGAATGAAAAAGTTTAATCTAACTTCAGAATTTTTGTCCTCCATTTTTATCTAGAAATTTAAAGATGAAAATTAGAACCAAAATAAAACTTGGTACCATGATGGGGTATTTCGAACTCAGACCCTAAACAACAGACCTCGAAAATCAGACCCGAAGTAATTCACGTCCTGGTCTGATGTTGTGAGGTTCTTATGTTTCGAAACACCCGGGGGGATGTCTTGAAACACCAGACCTCGAAATAAACAAACCTCGAAATAACAGACCTCTCAGACCTGAGTGAATTTTTTTTTTTTTTTTGCCGAAGTCAACATTTTACCTTCCGGTCTGATGTTTCGAGGTCTGGATGTTTTCGAAACACATGGGGATTCTATCAAACCAACAGACCTCGAAACAGACCCCTCAGACCCTGAGTGAAGTTACTTCAGTCTGATGGTTTTCACGAGGTCTGATGGTTTTTCGAAACATCGCCCCAGATTGTTTCGAAACAATCAATACCTCGAAACATCAGACCCGGCAGTAAAATCTTGACTTCGAAGTCAAAATGTTTCCCCGAAGTCACAGTAATTTCACTTCCGGGTCCGAGGTTCTGATGGTTGATGTTTTCGAGACATCCCCCCGGGTGGGGGGTTTTCGAACACAGACCTCGACACATCAGACCCGGAAAGTAAAATGTTTAGAAACTTCGGCAAAAAAAATCACTTCGGGGTCTGAGGTTCTGTTTTTTCGAGGTCGTTTTTTTCGAGACACCAACCCCCCCCGGGTGTTTCGAAACATCAGACCCCTAGGAATTTAACTTCGGGTCCGATGTTTGTCGAGGTCTGAGGTCGGGTTGTTGCACCCAACATTACTACTGTGAAAGGTACGGGAAATGTTCATTGAAATAACATAATTACAAAAGCCAAGTATATTTACTTGGCGACCAGTGAGAATATCCCAGACGACCTCACAGGGCTCTTTGCGGTTTGTTAACTATTACACCCCCGTCAATAGGGGAACAGTTTCGATATTCCGACGGTGTCAATTGCTCCTAAAGGTTCCTTTTCTCCGAACGGTCATTAATCCGAACACACTGGGTTCTATTGGAAGCTCATAATTTCCGAAAGGTTTTTTGCTCCGAAGGGTCATTAGTCCGAAGTTCATTACTCCGAAAGGTCGTTTCTCCGAAAATAAAGATCATTACTCCGAAAGGTTTTATCTCCGATCGATCATTTCTCCGATGGGGCATTGCTCCGAAAGATTTTTATTCCGAAGGGTCATTATTCCGAAAGGTCGTTTCTCCGAATTTTCGGAATATCGACCTTTCGGAATAAAAACCTTTCGGAGTAAGAACCTATTTTTTTTTATTTCATAGGATATTTACTCCGAAAGGTCATTAATCCGAAAGGTCGTTTCTCCGAATTTTCGGAATATCGACCTTTCGGAATAAAAACCTTTCGGAGTAAAAACCTAATTCATTATTTCATATAGATTTTACTCCTAAAGGCCATTTACGGTTTTTCAGAATTTTTAGACATCATTTTAAGTTAAAGTGTGTGACGCTTCAATCTTGATAGAATGTCATTCACCCCAAAACCCCATCTGTTGAGTTTTGCGCAGATATTTCAAGCCGTTTTGATGTGAGGCCTAAAAAACGTGATTTTAATATGTAAAATTAAATATTGGTCGACCAAAATAGGGCACGTTTTTGCGCGTAACATCCAAAACCTAACATCATTTAGCCCTAGGATTTCACAGGGTAAAGGAGAGAAAAAAACTTTCTTCAGATACCAAAATTTTGACCACTTCAGATAAAATCTGGGGTTCTGGGGACGAGTCTATTAGCGATCGAACTATTGCCCTTTATTTAACTTTAAAATTAAACTGCTTATAGTCCTAGACCATAACATCGGGCCAGAATCTAGGTTCCACTCCTGTTATGTGCATTTCTAAAATACAGTTTGGGCAAAGTTGCACTATAGCCTGCATTTTTGTTTCTTGTACGTTAGGTGCGTTAACGGGCTATAATATAGCATGATGAGATGCTGTGTGGGTACGGAGATGTGATGTAATTGTGTCACATGCAGGCTTTAGGCTCTGTATGTTTGTTATCATTGCATCACATCCTCTTTAGCAAGAGAACATATTCAAATATAGTTCTTTTCTACTTTTTTCTGTGGGTCTTTCAGGCGGGAGTCCACTCCTTTTGTAGTTCTCTATGTAAATATCCTATGAAATGAAAAAAAGGTTTTTACTCCGAAAGGTTTTTTATTCCGAAAGGTCGATATTCCGAAAATTCGGAGAAACGGCCTTTCGGAGTAATGACCATTCGGAGTAATGACCTTTCGGAGTAAATATCCTATGAAATAAAAAATATGTTTTTACTCCGAAAGGTTTTTATTCCGAAAGGTCGATATTCCGAAAATTCGGTGAAACGGCCTTTCGGAGTAAGGACCCTTCGGAATAAAAACCTTTCGGAGCAATGACCCTTTTTTAGATTTCGGAATAATGACCTTTCGGACCAATTGCCGTTCGGATTAATTTACCCATCGGAGTAAATACCTTTCGGAATAAAGAGCTGTCGGAGTAATAACCTTTCGGAACAAAAACCGTTCGGACAAATGACACGTCGGAACATCGACCTGCACCCGATCACATACCCTTCTTGTCAGAGTTCACGTGCAGGTCAACCACAGAGGTTCTCACCGTTATAACATGCAGTATTTTCCCAGTATATTTGTATCTACATTATTTGTTGCCAGAATTATTTTTCGATATAATTGCATATTACCCCTCGCTACCCATTCACACAACATCTTTCCCCGTGCTTGATGAAGAATAGCAGACAAAGCTAGACCTAGCATATTATTGTTTCATTCATGTCTTATTTTAGTTTTAAAAATTTAGGTTTGTGCAAAATTTGCAACTGTTAAAAATTAAATCTCAACTTTAATTTTCCTGTTTCATGATATAAGCCTATAAAAAAGCTATACTCGGTAAATAGCTGTAAATTACTCAAGCTGCATGCTTTCTTATAGTGCTAGACAGTTTAAAATTCAAAAGCATTCTTTATTGCCTTGTCCACTATGGACTTTCTAGTTAAAGAGAACATGGGAATTTATTACTTCGAAACATTTATTTACATATAGAGGAAAAAAGTGATACATGATTGAATTAACAAATGAACAAATAAGTAAATACGCTAATAACGTATACAACGAATGGATTGGAGGAGATAGGAGAGAGGG